>ONZH01010644.1:0-68429 GCA_900303285.1 Rhinella marina
TTGCGGGGCCTACCTCGGTCACGGTCTCTCAGACGTACTATGCCTCCTCCTCGACCCCTCCTCCTCTCCACCGAATTACCATCCGTGGGCACGGCACCTTCAGTCGGTAGCTCTAGGCGCAGCAGCAGTGCCGTGGGTAAGCGCCAGCAGAGCGGTGCTCAAACTGCTGAGCTTAGGTGACAAAAGGCACACCGCCCAGAGCTGTTACAGGGCATCACGGCGCAGACCGATCTGTGGCTGGCCACGCTGAACCTTAAGCCAGGCATGGTTGTGTGTGACAACGGGCGTAACCTGGTGGCGGCTCTGCAACTCGGCAGACTGACACATGTGCCATGCTTGGCCCACGTGTTCAATCTCATAGTTCAGCGGTTCCTCAAGACATACCCCAATCTGTCTGATTTGGCTCACCAAGGTGCGCCGCATCTGTGCGCATTTCCACAAGTCGACCACAGATGCTGCCACTCTCAGGGCAGCGCAGCCGCCCTACAAACTGCCCGCTCACAGACTGTTGTGCGACGTGCCCACGCGATGGAATTCCACATTAAACATGTTATCCAGAGTTTACCAGCAGCGCAGAGCGATTGTAGACTGCCAGATGTCATCTTCCACCAGAACTGGTAGTCAGGTCTCTCAGATTCCTCAAGTCTACAATGAGGAGTGGACGTGGATGTCTAATATCTGCCAGGTGTTGAGCAACTTTGAGGAGTCAACACTGATGGTCAGCGGCGATGCCGCCATTATCAGCCTCACCATCCCGCTGCTTTGCCTGTTGAAAAACTCACTGCTCAGCATCAAGTTGGATGCTTTGCGCTTGTCACAAGAGACAGTGGAGGAAGATACGTCGCTTGATAGCCAGAGCACCTTCCGTTCTGTTTCTCAGCACGTATCGGAGGAGGGGGATGAGGATGAGGAGGAAGAGGAGGAGAATGTTGGCGAGACAGTAGAGGGTACCAGTGCTCAGTCCTTAACTCTTGAGCGTGTATGGGCTGAAGAGGAGGACTTGGAGGAGGAGGAGGAGGAGGAGGAAATGGAGAGTCAGGCCAGTGAGGAGAGGGAATTCTTACGTGTTGGGACTCTGGCGCACATGGCAGACTTCATGTTAGGCTGCCTATCCCGTGACCCTCACGTTAGAAGAATCTTTTCAAACACCGATTACTGGGTGTTCACTCTCCTGGACCCATCGGTACAAGCAGAACCTTTCCACTCTCATCCCTGCAGAGGAAAGGAGTATGAGGAGTGGAATAGATATCAACAGGCCCTGGTGCAACAAGCTGAAACAATTCTTCCCATCTGACGCCGCTAGCGGCAAAGAGCATAGTTCTGTGAGCCAAGTAGCGGGGGGAGAGGAGGCGAGCAGGCAGCTTGACCAGCCACTGGCAGGGGAACGCTCTCCAAGGCCTTTGCCACTTTTATGTCACCCCAGCAAGACACTGTCAACTGTCCCCAGTCTAGGCAGAGTAGGGGGGAGCTGTACAGAAAGATGGTGAGGGAGTACCTAGCTGACCATACAACGTCCGTAGCGATCACTCTGCTCCATAACAACTACTGGGTTTCAAAGCTGGACACGTGGCCTGAACTGGTGCTGTACGCCTTGGAGGTGCTTGGCCTGGCCTGCCCTGCCGCTAGCGGCTGTCAGATGCGGGTATTTCAGTGCAGCTGGTGGCGTCATCACCGATAAGCGTACACGCCTGTCAACTGACAGCGCTGACAGGCTGACGCTTATTAAAAATGAACAAAGCCTGGATTTCACCGGAATTCAAATCTCCGGGGGAAAGCAGCTAAAGATTTAAATAACTTATGTATCCGATTCCTCTTCTCTACTCCTCCTCCTACTCCTCCTCCTCCTACATATCGTCTTTGCCTAACTCTGACCCAAAAAACGCCATTTTTTAGAGGTCCAACTGGCATTCTTTTAGCACAATTTTTCAGGAGGGCCCCCTTCAGGCCCTTTAATCAAGCAATTTTTCCAGAGGGCCTGTAGGTGGTCCACCTACAGGCCCTCTCTCCAAACAATTTTTCCGGAGTTCCACCTACAGGCCCTCTCTCCAAACAATTTTTCCGGAGGTCCACCTACAGGCCCTCTCTCCAAACAATTTTTCCGGAGGTCCACCTACAGGCCCTCTCTCCAATTCCAGTTTTCAGTTTTATTTGCGCAAACTGCATACATTTTTATTTTTGGGATAGGTGTGAAAAATAATATTACTTGCGAATCTATATTGCCCAACATTGGATACGGTAGCAAGTAGAAGACCAAACACATGCTGCCCACAGGGTTCCGCAAATTCCTGGTCCACCCGCAAATTCCTTGTCCACAATGTCAAGGAGGTCGTGGTTCTGTTGATGAGCAACAAGTCCTTCTGTACTGAAATCGCCAACAAAGTCTCCATCTAAGAACCTACAGACCATTGTGGAGAGAGCGGCACAGCTCGCCATCAAAGTGACGAACCCCTAAGCCAGACTGCGCAGAGAAGATAACGAATAAATATCTCTGTGGTTATTTTTGCTAAATTAAAAGTTAAATAAACCCCCCAAAAATTCATCTGTTCCTGTGCCTGATCCACCCAAGTTGAATCTGTCCCATCCTGAGAAATTCCCCCCCAAGGAGTCCCCACTGTAACTTGCTTCCCATACAACTACTTCACCCCCCGACACCTGTGTCTCGCCATTGTCCACCACCTCCTCAGACAACACTGGTAAATCCCCACTGTCAGCACACGGAAACAGCAAAAGGTCTTGCGAATTGGGGCAGAGAATGTTCTGGGCTAGCACATCAGGGAAGGGGTGACTATGGGGTTCCAGGGAGTACGTGACCACATGCAATATCCATTTAAAAGTCAGCCACACTTGATGTAGCTCATAATTGACAATTGTACCGGTTGATGCTAAATTTTTAAGTTGGGGTCCTGCGTCGTCATTCTGACTACACCCGGCTGTTGTCACCCCCACACACGCTAGCCCAGGGGGCACTCCTCTGGCTCTTCCAGCGAAACCTCCTTGCCCCAGCCTGCCACCCCACCTACAGGCCCACTCTACAAACAATTTACCCGGATAGGGGACGTATACGGTATTAAACTGAGAAGAATTGATACCATACGGATTAAAGCAACAGTTTTCCCAAATCCATCTGGCTGTTGTCACCACCACACACGCTAGCCCAGGGGGCACTCCTCTGGCTCTTCCAGCGAAACCTCCTTGCCCCAGCCTGCCCCCCCACCTACAGGCCCACTCTACAAACAATTTAGCCGGATAGGGGACGTATCCGAAGTTGTACTCATGTTTGTTTTTGTTCTTCTTTTATCTGCCTCCTGACCTGTGATAGGCAGAGCATGGACACGTCCCCTTAGCTGCAGTGGGAAAGACACTCCCCTGGCCAGAGCAAGCTCTTTTTCCGTTTTCGAAAAATCCATTAAATATAGGGTCCCAAGATAGGGGACGTATACGGTATTAAACTGAGAAGAATTGATACCATACGGGTTAAAGCAACAGTTTTCCCAAATCCATCTGGTTGTTGTCACCACCACACACACTAGCCCAGGGGGCACTCCTCTGGCTCTTCCAGTGAAACCTCATTCCCCCCCCACCTACATGCCCTCTCTCCAAACAATTTTCCCAGGTAGGGGGACGTATTAGATATTGTACTGATTCTGAATTGCCTCCTGCAATAGACGGGAATTGAACCCAGATCAACTGCTTGGGAAGAAGCTATGCTCACCACTATACCACCAGCAGGCACAGCAACTGATACGAACAGATACTAAACTTGATTTTAGCTGCAGTGCCAGCATGAGCAGTGGTGTCACCTGCAGGCAGTGATGGACCTTCGTTGCACCTAGTTGGGTGCTTCCCTAACATGTGATGGGTATTTGCCTCGCCTTTCTTGGTCTGGGTGAGCACAATTGCCATGAGGGTAACCACCAGGCTGTTGCCTGAGGATTTGGGGTAATGGTGGGGTTAAGCAGCCTCAGAGGCATCCATGCATGCTGCCCCTGCTGTTTCCTGTCCATTTCCGTGGTGTTTCCATCATTTTCTGAGGTTTCCAGGTTTTCACCCAGCCTTCCCTAGGCAGAGCCTTGGTCCCCCGCAAAAATGCTCGAGTCTCCCATTGACTTCAATGGGGTTCGTTATTCGAAACGAGCACTCGAGCATCGGGAAAAGTTCGACTCGAATAACGAGCACCCGAGCATTTTAGTGCTCGCTCATCTCTAGTCAACACTGCAAATATTGACTTTGCATTAACTCATTCTAACTGTCAATATAAGCTTTTGTTACTCATAATATGATTGCAATTATATTTCTGTATGTGATAAAAACATCTGACAAACACACATAAAAACCAGAGGGCAGCAGATCATGTGAAAATATAATATTTGTGTCATTCTCAAAACTTTTGGCCATGACTGTATATTATTTATCCATAGGCATAAGCAATGTACTCATGGTTTTCTGGGAGTAATAAGCTCCTGAGACCCAATGCAAAATCTGTAACAAAATCCCTACCAACCATGTGCCATGTGTGTCTTCTATTGTTGCAGAGGGATCTTTGGGCCGCTTTAGACCTCCAGACCAGGTACAATGGCTATCTCTTCACCTCATATAGCTCTCAGTCTATACAGGAAATGTAGATTACATCCTACAAAAAGATCATCATTATGCTATTGAAATATTTATTTTTTTATAAATTTAAAGTGATACTCCAACTAAATGTCTTATTATCTTGCTTTAGTACGGTGAGCTTACACATCTGGTGCATCCTCTCTAATAAAGCATTCAGGTCTCCCATTTGGCAGATGATCGGCACATTGATCTGCCAATTCACATGGTGTCTGCTGTGTCGACAAGAAGTCTCCATATCGCCATAAACTTGCACAGATAAGTAGACTTTTGGTCCACATAGCACACGCCATGTGATGCCTTGTACTAACACAAAAAAAGAATTAAAGAGTTTGCCGGAGTAAAGCCAAAAGGAGTTGACCTAGTAACAAGTGATCTAAATCAGTTTTGCATAAAGTTGTCTTCTGATGGACCTTTGGTGCCCATTATTAGATTATCTGGTATTTTTGGACCCTGGACATTAGTGATTTGTTGGTTGCTTTGTTCTCTTCCCTCTTAGCAATGTACTATTAAATTGCTGCAAGTAGCAGGTTAATGCTCAGTGCTATAATAGTACAGCACTGTGATGGTGTGGTCTCAAGAACTGAGATGACCCCAACACCTAAGCGGTTAAAGAAAAGGAGGTTCTCTCTCAACCCATCACCCCCACCATGTGATTTTAGGGTGCCTAGGGGTTGCTATGGCAGCTATGGGCCTAATAATGGCCCCTAGGCCCACCATGCATGCAAGCCTATTAGGCTCTGCCTTTGGCAGGGCCAAGTTATGTCAGTTATTACAGGAAATGTAAAAAACATGGCAAGAGTGCTGTTTTTGTTCATCACACCTTCGAAAAACGCAACAAAAAGCAATAAAAAAAAAAACTCAGATGTACCCCAAAGTGAAGTGGCAGCATTGAAAACTACAACACATTCCACAAGAAAACACCAACACCCACACAAAAACAAATTATTTTATTTTAAAAAAAAATGTTATTGTGCAAAAGGAGAAAAACATAAAAACCATATGACTTTTGGTATTAGCATAATCATGCTGACATGCAGAATACAGTTATCATGTCATGATTGCACAGTAAACCTCATAAAAAACCTTCAAAAAATAATGGCAGAATTGCAGTTTTTTTCACACTGTTACCCCCAAAATGTCTAAAAGTTATACACTAGATGTACCCGAAAATAGTGCTGTTAAAAATATTTGTCCAAAAACAAGTCCTCATTTGAAAAATAAAAAGTTATGACTGATTTAGAGATGATGAAAAAAATTTGCTGTGTCCTGATGTCCAAAATAAGCTCACCAGGAAATTCACCATTAAACTAAGTACAGTGCCCTATATGGCTAGCTCACCTGGACTTAATGATATCTTTCACTTAACGAGTCATTGCTTCATTCTGTAGCAAAAGTACCTTTAATCCATATGCAAATGAGCAGTTAAGTGCACCAAGAGACGGGCGCAAACCACCCTGTGTCTTCTCTTTGATAGACTGGGCCAAGTTCTTGTATAGTTATCTTGACTAGCCTGTCAATCAAGAAGGAGAGGGAGGAGCTGGCAGTGCACTTAACTGCTCATTTATATTAAGGTCCTTTTGCTCCCGAAGTAAAAAGCATTATTTCAGCTCTCAGTGAATTTCCTGGTGACAGGTTCCCTTTCAGAGATTAATTATCTAAGGCCTGCAACAGACATCAGACTGTCAGCAAATGCCACGGTTTCTGCCATCAAATATCCAGTGACTATGCTACACCATTGCCATACCTCAAAAAAGCCCAAAAGCTAATTTTCTTAAGTTTGGAATTTGTTTTACACCAATGGCTACATCTTACAGATCACAGAAGTTAAGCTGGTAATACACACTAGATCTATTGTGTATGGGGGCCTTCCAATTCTTCTCAGATGGCAGATGACAAGGGAAATTGGGCAGTTATATTTTAATTGCCTCATCCTTTTGTTCTCCCCTTGTCTCATAAAAAGTTACCATAGATGGTTTATGTATGGTCTACAATAGGTAGCTACAGTATAAATGCTAATGGAATCTAATCACAATTGACAGCAGATGCTTTGTATAGTCAATAGCATTTTGTAAAATAATTAGATGACCTTACATACTTCATTGTCCATGTTCTGTGCACTGGTCAAGCTGGCAAAGTTTTTTCATGGATGATTTTTTTCAAATTAAGAGATTTTACCACCAAAGATAGTGATTGCATATTCACAGGATGGGCTATGAATGTCTATTAGTTGTGAGTCCCATCTCTGATATGCCCATCTATTGGGAGAATGGGCATCCACATGATTTCCCATTCTGCCAGGTGAGGCAGCCACTGACCGCCACATCCAGGAGGAGATTATATCGAGAGGTAACTTAACATGACCACAGCTCTCTCCATTCATGTCTTTCAGACTTAAGCTGGCTATACACATTAAAGTTGATCAAAACGCACAATTTCAACCAAAAATTAACATTTGCTGGTTGAAATTTAACAACAAACGATTGTTTTAGCTGAGAGACTATTATTATTTGAAAAGAAGTCTGCCATGCTTAATATTTTCATCCGATAGTCAGAAGAAAGATGTTTAATTCAAAGAAAGATCGTTTGTAAATGAAATTTCCTTCATTGAAAGAAAGTTCCCAGAAAGGTCTTTTGTCCATTGACCAGTTTCATTGAATGAGAAATAGTCAACTGTACTGGTTAATATGGACTAAACTGTGTATGGCAGTTTCTGTGAAAGGAGTGCTCACTAGATGTTTGCTCAACTGCTGTTCAACCATCAACCAACTTCTATGTAATGTGTATGGCTACCTTGATGGAAACCAACCAACCATTGAGTCTATGCCTTACTTGGCAGGGTAAGGAGACCTCGATTTCCCCAGTACTTGGGGGTGCTAAAGACATATTTTATGTGCGAAAACACTTTTAATACATGATCATTTCAGCAGAACCTGATGGGGCATTAACAAAGGGATACTAAGACAGAGATAATCCCAGTTCTGCAAGGCCATGCACAGGAAAGAGCACAATCTGTTAGTTTTCACCAGATTGTTCCCCTTCCTTGACCAATAATGGATGAGTTTTATTTATTTGCATTCCAGGTAGCTTATTTCTGATTTAACATGATGATCTAAAATGGCTGAATCCATTGCTCATTTTAGCCCTTCTGCTGGGTATGTAAACTTTAGTGAAAGCATTGCTGGCGGCCAGGAACATTCTGTGACACATGCGTAACACTATAATGAATTCTTTTGTGGTTGTGTTCCATTACATTTTTCTCCTTTGTTTTAAATAGACTTACAAGCCTTCAATTTTATATTCTTGGCTGAAAGGATAAAAATAGCCTTAATTTCTACATAAGGCGCCACGTTGGTTCTCTAAAATGGGAGAACAGCTGTGTGCTGTTATTTAAGGATTGTACATTATATAACTAGCAAGTGTTTATGAAGATCAAGAGCAGAACTGAGGTTAATTGACAGCACGGGTAGAAGGGGGATTTTCTTGTTAAACGTCTTCAGAACAAAGCTTCAATACATCTCAGGGAATAATACAAAATAAGGTTGTGGAAACTTTGTTTTGTAGATCTGTTCCTTAAAATAAATAGAAGAAGAAAAAAAACATAAAAGATGACTTATAGCATAAATCTGCAATGGACATGGATATATATCAGTAAAGTGGGGTGATATATGCAGTGAGCATTATTATTATTTGCCCAACTAATACCAACATATGTGACTCATATCCTGGCAATGCAATGTCAAATAATATAATGTACATACCGTACAGCGATTCAGTAAATAATATCACCATAAAATGCTTAATTCATGCCTTCAGGCTGTTACCATCTAAATCTACTATACAGTGTCCATATAACACTGCTATATATACCTAAATAGTGGCCAAACAAAACAAAATAATAATTTCTTATAATATCCAAACTAGGCAGTCATTAATTTTCTGAATAATACCACCATACAATACCTAAATAATACCTCCATGCAGTAGCCATATAGTGCCCATATAACCCTGATATATGTATACCCAAATACTGGCCAATTAATGGAAAATAATACTTTCTTAGAATGTCTAGCTATTCAGTGCCAGACTAATAGCTCCTTAGACTAAATAATACCACCTTGCATCTAATACTATCATAATGATGCCTACATAACTTTGTTTCCTACATAATACTGCCATTTAATGCCCATATAAAGCTGCCACTTACTGTCCACATAATAGTGTTAGAAGATACCCAAATAGTGAAGGTATTAAAGGGGTTGTGCAGTGATTTAGGGCTCATGCACACAAACATATTTTTGGTCCGCATCCATTCTGCATTTTTTTGCGGGTTGGATGCAGTCCAGACCCATTCACTTCAATGGGGCTACAAAAGATGCGGACAGCACTCCGTTTGCTGTCCGCATCCGTTGCTCCGTTCCGTGGCCCCGCAAAAAAAAAAAAAAAAAAATAGAACATGTCCTGTTTTTGTCCGTTCCCCATTCACCTCAGGAGACAACATGTAGTGTAATGGCCAGGAAGTACAGGCCCCAGCAGATCAGATATTGATGACCTATCCTGAGGGTAGGTCATTGATATAAATCGCTGCACAACCCCTTTAAGGGTAGGTTCTTGGTAGTCTACACAGTGAAGGGGTAAAGTCCCAGTGAAGTTTTTTTATACAATTTTGGAACTAAAATATTATATAAATTCAGATCTTCAGACAAAGGAACAAAAGAAGAAATACAATCTTGCATACAAGCATTTAGCTCACATTCCTGGAAACAATATTCTAGACACACTTATTATTTGCCTTCATGTAGGAAATTTCTACATAATACTCCAATTACCTGTGGCTTCTGATTAGAAGGTAGCCGCCTGCCAGCAGGGCTCATTACCGCAAATATCACAAATCCAATGAGTGATTCACAGGGTGACACTGGCACATCTGATAACACAACTAATCACATAGACACATGCACCATCACGTCTCCATCATTAGCGAGTCCCTCTGGTCGGGAATCTTCATGCCTCTTGTGAAATGATATGATATTCTGTGATCCTGCTGGCCCACATTGTTTTACAGGCAGTAAAATTGCACTGCAATTTATAATGATGCAAGATTTATTATAGAACAAAGATGAAAGGGAATCTGTCACCAGGAAATTAACTGATAAACCAGACACAATGCCTTGTAGAGTTGAATGAAATGATACCTTTCATTTTTTGATCTGTTGCTTCATTCTGGAGAAGAAAATATTTGTAGCCCACATGCAAATTGCCCAAGCTACTCTGTGCACCCTTGCAACTCCTATATTCTCATCCAGCACCTCACTCTCCTTTTTTGATAGACATGGCCAAATTCCTGCATAGTCATCTTGCCTGGCTATTTCAATTACAGGGTCAGGATGGCAAAGGAAACAGAAGGAGCAAGGGTGCACAGAGTGGCTTGGTGTGCTTAAGTGCTCAGAACATTCGGCTAAGCTAGCCCTACAAGGCAGATTTTCTTTCATGGGTTAAATGGGGATATTATACTAGTAGAGAGATGAATACAATGGAATCTATGCATGAAGTGCAATTTGGCAAAGGTACACAAGATAATATGTACCTCTTGAAGGGGTTCTCCAGGATTAGAAAAACATAGCTGCTTTCTCCTCTAAATAGCACCACACCTGTCCATAGCTCAGTCCCTTTTACTTCAATGGAGCAAAACTGCAATACCAGGCCCAACCTGTGGATAGGTATGGCACTGTTTTTGAGAAGAACACTTTCATATTTTCTTAATCTTGGACAACCCCTTTAAAGACATGGGGCACTCGTTTATAAGGAGTATAGTTATATCATCAACTCTGTATCAGTGAACATAGAGTAGAGACGTGCTCGTTGCAAGTACTATAAATGGGTACGGGGGATACTATATCTGTATCTTATAGGCCAGGCAATGCTCCTCTTTAATTCTGGGAAGACGGTATGCGTATGAACTCTTAGCAACCTCAGCCTCTAATGGCACCAGATATAAGGTAGCTATCCTATAAGTCTGTTTGACCTTTTTAAATGAGTGTACACTAGGGATGAGTGAACCCGAACTTTACATGTTCACTGTTCAGGTGGTATAGGAAATCCATTATGGATTGTTTTCAGTCCTGCATAACGGAAACCAGACAGATCCGTTATGCTTGCCCATAGACTTCTATTATCACGGATCAAAACGGAATGCCTCTTAAAGGCTTCCGTTTTGTATTCTGTCTAGGAATTCCATTATATTCCGTTATGAAGGAATCGATAGTTGATTTCCTACAACTCCCGAACGCCGAACCCAAACCTGTAAAGTTTGGGTTCGCTCATCCCTAGTATACACCCAACATATAGAACATCACAATAAAAGACAGCAGTAACATCAAACGCTATACATGCTGGACATATCCATTATGGTATCTGAGGATAATACTCCTAGTATAAATATTTGACACTGGGGCAGTGGGTGAAAGTGTCACTGACTACAGGGCATTGTCCCTTCAAGAGGTGGTGCCTATATTCCAATGGCAGTCCTCCTCAATGGTAATGTTGATTGGTCGGAGGTAATTATCCCTCTTTAACCTCTCCTTATTGTTCTAAGCAACACATTAGGAGCAGTCGTTCCCACATGTCTAGTATTTTCACATGCACACTATGGATCTTGGATAAGTTTTCTTTAAATGATCATTAACTTTTCACACAACTTTGCATAAATCAGTAGTACAAATAACCATAAAAACTTTGTAATATATCTTATCTGAGAAAAATGCCTTGTTTTAGAGTTATCAGCTGAGAACTCTGTCTTGGATGGCTTACTTAAGTAAGAAATCTGATTACATCATACCATACAAGACTATGGAGAGGGGAGTGGAATGGAGTGATCAAGAGCAAAGTGAGACACACACAGCCAAAGAGACGGCATAGTTAAATAGTTCCTGACTTAGCCCACGTGCTATATCCACATCCATACATGTCAGAACATCTCTATAATACCCCAATGATTCTAGGGCTGCTTCTGAGTGATTGTGAGACGGTTATGTAGCAGGTTCTCCTCTACTTTCTGTGATGCAGCCACCAGATCTGGGAAAACTGCAAACTAAACATTCAGCATGCACAGGGCTTAACTTGTAAAATGCCAGAAACATGTCATATATTGTCCAGAAATCATGCTATTCCTCACATATGCACACTGTACTATTGATTAATGCAAAGTGTTTTGAAATGTTAAATGCACTTTAAAGGGATTGTCCATTTTAGACATTTTAGATAATTTTGTCAGTAGGGTTCCCCAAAAAGAGTACAATCAGAAGATGTCCTGTTGCATGAACACTTAAGCAAACAGCTATAATCTGTACAGGAACCTGGCAATTCCCAGGCAGCAACACCACAAAGCAAATGAGGCATTACATGGTGCATACTGAATCTAATGAATTGTT
This sequence comes from Rhinella marina, assembly GCA_900303285.1. Taxonomy (NCBI): domain Eukaryota; kingdom Metazoa; phylum Chordata; class Amphibia; order Anura; family Bufonidae; genus Rhinella; species Rhinella marina. The sequence goes on from ONZH01010644.1 coordinate 12,042, forward strand.
GGTGTAATGTATGGGCATCACCATTCACTGTGGCAAACAGGGCCGGATTAAAGGGAGGGCATCTGGGGCGAGAGCCCCGGGGCCCCCACCACATAGGGGCCCCCACCACCGGCTGCAAAGTGGCGCTCAATGCCGCTCCATATTTTTAAAAAGTGGGCCGCTGTGGCTACTGAATGCAATTGTATCTGCATCCACTGGATGCAGATACAATTGTGCCTGCAACAGCCAGTGCCGGCAGAGCAAGGGAACCTCTGGTTCCCTGCTCTGCTATTCCCGATGGGCGGCGCACTGATGTGACGTAGGCGGCGCAATGACGTCATTGCGCCGCCTGCGACGTTCCTCTGGAGCAGACCCGCCAAAAGAGGCCGGGGCCGCATCGTGGGACCGCGCCTGGACAAGTAAGTATAAACTGCCCTCTCCCTACATGCAGCACTAACCCTAATACTAGCCCCTGCCTCCCTATTACAGACCCTCAATACCCTGCCTTACCCTAACCCTAATACTAGCCCCTGACCCCCAACACTGGCCCAGCCTTACCCTAACCCTAGGACTGGCCTCTGACCCCCAATACTGGCCCTGCCTTATCCTAACCCTAATACTGGCCCCTGACCCCCAATACTGGCCCTGACTTACCGTAACCCTAATACTGGCCCCTGACCCCCAATACTGGCCCTGCTTTACCCTAATACTGGCTACTGACCCCCAATACTGGCCCTGCCTTACCCCTAACCCTCCTCTCTGACCCTCAATACTGGCCCTGCCTTACCGTAACCCTAATACTGGCTACTGACCCCCAATACTGGCTCTGCCTTACCCTAATACTGGCTATTGACCCCCAATACTGGCTCTGCCTTACCCTAATACTGGCTATTGACCCCCAATACTGGCCCCGCCTTACCCTAATACTTGCTACTGACCCCCAATACTGGCCCTGCCTTGACCTAACCCTAATACAGGTCCCTGACTCCTACCCTGGTACTGACCTCTAACCTTGGACCCCTAACCCTGATACTGGCCCCTGACCCCCTAGTATTGACCTCTAACCCTGGACCCCCTAACCTTAATACTGACCTCTAATACTGTCCCTAACCCTAATATTGACTGCTAACCCTAATATAGTGTACTGACCCTTAATACTTTCTCTAATTGTATGCCACACTGACCCCTAACCCTACTACTGACCACTAACCCTAAAGCTACATTCACATGACCATATTTGTTTTGCGGTCCACAATTGCGGATCCCCAAAACACGGATACTGGCCGTGTGTGTTCCACATTTTGTGGAACACACATGCCCAGCCCTATAATAGAAATGCCTGTTCTCATCTGAGATTGCGGTCAAGGATAGGGCATGCTCTATCTTTTTTGCAGGGCCGTGGAACGGAAGTACGGATTTGCGGCCCCATTGAAGTGAATGGAAATATGATCATGTGAATGTACCCTAATGCTGCCTCTAACCCCAATACTGGCCCCTAACTGATACCGACCCTAATCCTAATACTGGCCCTAAGGGTGCATGCAGACGACCATATTTCTGGGTCTGCATCCGTTCCACAATTTTGCGGAATGGGTGTGGACCCATTCTTTTCAGCGGGGCGGCAAAAGATGCTGACAGCATACCATGTACTGTCCACATCCATAGTCCCGTTCCGTGGCCCCACGACAAATATAGAGCAAGTGTCCTATTCTTGTCCCCAAAAATAGGCACTTCTATATAGGGCTGGCATTGTGCGTTCTGCTAAATGTGTTTTGCGGATCCACAATTTGGGGACTGCAAAACACTTTCGGTCGTCTGAATGTAGCTTTATGCTAATACTGGCCCCTAACCCCAATACTGACCCCAAACCCCAATACTGGCCCCTAACCCCAATATTGACCCCAAACCCCAATACTGGCCCCTAACCCCAATAATGGCCCCTAATCCCAATACTGGCCCCTAACACAAATGGGCACATATAAGCGGCGCAATAAATAAAGTGGAACATATGAGGCACTTTTTATAAGGAGCACCAAGCATGTGGCACTATAAAAAGAGGTCACAGAGCATATGGCACTATATACAGAGGGCACAGAGCATGTGGCACTATACACAGAGGGCATATGGCACTGTATACAGAGGGCACAGTGTATGTGGCACTATATACATAGGGCTCAGAGTATGTGGCACTATATACAGAGGGCACAGACTATGTGGCACTATATACAGAGGGCACAGACTATGTGGCACTATATACAGAGGGCACAGAGTATGTGGCACTATATACAGAGGGCACAGACTATGTGGCACTATATACAGAGGGCACAGACTATGTGGCACTACTATTGGGGGCCCTGTGTGTAGCACTAATGCTGCTGTTATATTCAGAGCACAGCATGTGGCACTGAGATGAGTCTGTGTCAGTCTGCAGGATGCCAATGTGTTGGTAAAGAATGAAGTTAAAGAGATCTTCTCGGAAAAATCTGCAGAGCTGAATTGTGGACAGGAGAAGTCATCATGGTGGCCTGAGCCAGATGGAGAGGAACTCAGGAGGAGACGTTATCTGTAAGTCGATAGAAATGATTATTCTGATACTGACTGTGTATGATGAGTGTTGTAGTCACCTGGATGAGCTACAGCTGATGATGGGTGGTAGCATGCTGTTTTGTGCAACAACAACTCTCAGTATCCCTTTACACTTCAGGCCATACTGGGAGCTGTAGTTTCACACTGCACAAGGTCATATGGTGAGGGCTGACCTGACTACTTAGATGGTATCTGTACTGAACTTTTAAAATCTGGTGCTGTATTTATGTAGAGAACTTGGTTCTGGTGCTGTATTTATGTAGAGAGCTTGGTTCTGGTGCTGTATTTATGTAGAGAACTTGGCTCTGGTGATGTATTTATGTAGAGAACTTGGTTCTGGTGCTGTATTTATGTAGAGAACTTGGTTCTGGTGCTGTATTTATGTAGAGAACTTGGCTCTGGTGATGTATTTATGTAGAGAACTTGGTTCTGGTGCTGTATTTATGTAGAGAACTTGGTTCTGGTGATGTATTTATGTAGAGAACTTGGTTCCAGTGCTGTATTTATGTAGAGGACTTGGTTTTGGTGCTGTATTTATGTAGAGGACTTGGTTCTGGTGCTGTATTTATGTAGAGGACTTGGTTCTGGTGCTGTATTTATGTAGAGGACTTGGTTCTGGTGCTGTATTTATGTAGAGGACTTGGTTCTGGTGCTGTATTTATGTAGAGGACTTGGTTCTGGTGCTGTATTTATGTAGAGGACTTGGTTCTGGCGCTGTAATTATGTAGAGGACTTGGTTCTGGTGCTGTATTTATGTAGAGAACTTGGTTCTGGTGCTGTATTTATGTAGAGGACTTGGTTCTGGTGCTGTATTTATGTAGAGGACTTGGTTCTGGTGCTGTATTTATGTAGAGGACTTGGTTCTGGCGCTGTAATTATGTAGAGGACTTGGTTCTGGCGCTGTATTTATGTAGAGAACTTGGTTCTGGTGCTGTATTTATGTAGAGAACTTGGTTCTGGTGCTGTATTTATGTAGAGAACTTGGTTCTGGTGCTGTATTATGTAGAACTTGTTGGTGTATTATGTAGAGAACATGGTTCTGGTGCTGTATTTATGTAGAGAACTTGGTTCTGGTGCTGTATTTATGTAGAGGACTTGGTTCTGGTGCTGTATTTATGTAGAGGACTTGGTTCTGGTGCTGTATTTATGTAGAGAACTTGGTTCTGATGATGTATTTATGTAGAGAATTTGGTTCTGGTGCTGTATTTATGTAGAGAACTTGGTTCTGGTGATGTATTTATGTAGAGAACTTGGTTCTGGTGATGTATTTATGTAGAGAACGTGGTTCTGGTGATGTATTTATGTAGAGAACGTGGTTCTGGTGCTGTATTTATGTAGAGAACGTGGTTCTGGTGCTGTATTTATGTAGAGAACTTGCACCGTACAGTATATGACATCTCCTTGTGGCCCCCATACAGTATAACATCTCCTTGTGGCTGCCCCCATACAGAATAAAGTCTCCTTGTGGCCCCCATACAGTATAACGTCTCCTTGTGGCCGCACCATACAGTATAACATCTCCTTGTGCTAAGGTTTGTGAGCAAAGGGAGATTTAAAAGGGGAATAAATATGGTGGTGGGCGGGGCTTTGGGCCCGAAACATCTTGTCGCCCGGGGCCTCCACCAACCTTAATCCAGCCCTGGTGGCAAATATCTAATAATACATTTTTTCAGTTTGGTAAAGCTACCCAAGCACATTCCTGCTTGCATCCTGAAATGATGTGGTGACTAGTGAGTCAGTATCCAATTTTTGCATTCTAAAAACCTTCAAAAGATAGTGAAAATTGGATATGGATGATACAGGTGTTCTGGGGCAGATGATACATGATTAGGATGGAGGATGTCTAAATAGCAGGAGGTATGCAGATGTGTCTCCCAGAGAATCCTTTTGCATTGTTTTCCATATGGTGAGCTGATAACAATACATCTTGGAATCACTCTACAAAGAAAAGAAAATAATTACCGTATTTTTTGCTTTATAAGACGCACTTTTTTCCCTCCATTATGGAAGCGCTCACTTGTGTGTGTATAAGGTGCCGGGACCCACATCAGACCTCAGATCAGCCCACCCAGCCCATAAGGATAAAATAAAAACCTCTCTTACCTGTCCTGCGCCGCGGCTCCGCTCCGGCGCTCCTCTGTCTTCCTGGGCCGGCTCTGCACTGACCTGACCGCGTACAGCGTCAGGACGTAGTGCGCGCACTATGACCTGATGCTGCACGCAGTCAGGTGACAGTGCAGCGCCGGCCTTAGAAGCCAGAGGAACACCGGACCCGGAGCGGAGCCGCGGCGCAGGACAGGTAAGAGAGGTTTTTATTTTATCCTTATGGGCTGGGTGGGCTGATCTAAGGTCTGATGGGGATAGAGGGGGGTAATATGGGGGCTGATCTGAGGTCTGATGGGGGCATATTAATTTAATATGGGGGCTTATGGGTTGATCTGAGGTCTGATGGGGATAGAGGGGGCTAAAATGGGGGCTGATCTGAGGTCTCATGGGGCAGAGTGGGCTGATATGGGGGCACAGTGGGGTGATATGGGGGCTTATCTGAGGTCTGATGGGGGCACAGTGGGCTAATATGGGGGCACAGTGGGCTGATCTGAGGTCTGATGGGGGTGTGACATGGAGGGCTGATGGGGTTCTGACATGGAGGGCTGATATGGGGGTCTGACATGATGTCCTGAAATTTATGGGGGGTCTGATATGAGGTGTGATAAAAAAAAATTTCTTATTTTCCTTCTCTAAAATCTGGGGTGCGTCTTATCATCAGGTGCGTCTTATAAAGCAAAAAATACGGTATCTATATGGTTTTAATATGTGTTACTATGCTACCAAGTTTACTTCTAATGACCTCCAGCCTGGAGGACTTTAGCTACATTGAAACTGACGTCTCTCATGTACACATATATGTATTTCACATACTGATAAACACTTTTAATATTAATTCAATATTTTAGCCCTCCTCATTCTTCTTAAGGTCAAATCAGTTATCCTGCTGAGCTGTCTTTGTATGATAAATTTGATAAGTCAGCAAATCACACGTATCAGAGCATGTAATTAATGTGGTCTCTGTCATAATGAGAAAGAAATGAAAATTCGCAGACAATAATACAATAAAAGTGGACAGTTTAGATATATGATAATAATGAAATATATAAATTAAAATATTAATTAAGATAACTGGAAGGGGGTTGAAAAATAATTACCTTTTAGGGGCCAAAATCTACCTTTCTACCCGTAGTCTTCAGCTGACAGAGCTACTTCAACTTGAGGCCACATGGTTGGTATAATGGGCTGACTGTGCAGCGTCTGGTGATTGCCGGCAGGCACAACTGATATACCTGGTACAAAGGGCACCATGAACAAAGCCCAACAATAATACTAAGATAAACTGCCATACTGTAATCTTTTCCAGGATGGTGATTGGCTACAGCTTTTATTAAAGAGGACCTATAACCTCTCCTGGCGTGTCCGTTTAAGTAACTACATATATTCCCCATGTAATAACAATTCTGGCGCATCTATTAGTGTGACTGTATATTGTACCATTCCTTTATTGTTCCTGCTAGAATTTATGAATGAATTATTAGCAGTTTACAATGAAGGTCCAGATGGGTTACCAATTGGGGTAGGTGTCCCTGCACAACCTGGCACTGGCAGCACTGATTGGATAATGTCAGACTGAGCAGAGACACACCCCTAACTAGTAATCCATCTGGACCTTCATTGCAAACTGCTAGTAATTCATTCTAGTATGAATAATAAAGGAAGGGAACAACATAGAGTCATAAAAATAGATGCTCCAGAATAATTACTTCGGGAATTAAAATAGTTGCTAAAACAAACATGTCAGGAGAGGTGATAGGTGCTCTTTAAAACGTCAAACACATAATCCAACTATGAAGGGTTTGTGTCATGGTATAATATTGATTATCTATCCCTGGGATAGGTCATCAATAGCAGATCAGCAGGGTCAGACTCTTGTCACCCATGCCTATGGAAGACTCCAGAGTCAGCATAATGCAGCTTAAAGGGGTTTCCCGTGTTATATACGGTATATTCAGTGACGTAGCTATAGGGGTCGCATCGGTCACAGTTGCGACCGGGCCCCTAAGCCAGGGGGCCCCGAGGGCCCCCCTTGCCACTTGCAGGGCCGCACCGCCAATAAGCCAGGTGCGGCGCAGCCCTGCCCACAGATGGGGGCGGCGGCGGGGCAGAGGGAGATGAGTGCTTCCATTGTGGAAGCGCTCATCTCCATAGTCATCTGTAGTCAGATGCCTGTATTCTACTGCGGGGCAGGGGAGGGAGAGGCGTCTCCCCTGCCTGTTCCTCTGATAGGCTGCAGGCACTAGGCCTGCAGCCTATCAGAGGCCGGCTCCGGCGGCGCGATGACGTCATCGTGCCGTCTGAGCCGTACAGCGCGGGACACAGGCCGGAAGAGGCCTGAGCCGCATCGCTGCCGGCTCCATGGAGGTAAGTATTAGTGTTTATTTTTTTATTGTAGCACTGACCGGAGCTCTATTGGGGGCACATGGGGCATTTTTACTGGCACATGGGGGCATTTTACTGGAACTGGGGGCATTTTTACTGGCACTGGGGGCATTTTTACTGGCACATGGGGGCACTGGGGGCATTTTTACTGGCACTGGGGGCATTTTTATTGGCACATGGGGGCACTGGGAGCATTTTACTGGCACTGGGGGCATTTTTTACTGGCACATGGGGGCACTGAGGGTATTTTTACTGGCACATGGGGGCACTGGGGGCATTTTTTACTGGCACTGGGGGCATTTTACTGGCACTGGGGGCATTTTTACTGGCACATGGGGGCACTGGGGGCATTTTTACTGGCACATGGGGGCACTGGGGGCATTTTTACTGGCACATGGGGGCATTTTTACTGGCACATGGGGGCACTGGGGGCATTTTTACTGGCACTGGGGGCATTTTTACTGGCACATGGGGGCACTGGGAGCATTTTACTGGCACTGGGGGCATTTTTTACTGGCACATGGGGGCACTGAGGGTATTTTTACTGGCACATGGGGCACTGGGGGCATTTTTACTGGCACTGGGGGCATTTTACTGGCATTGGGGGCATTTTACTGGCACTAGGGGCATTTTTACTGGCACATGGGGGCACTGGGGACATTTTTACTGGCACATGGGGGCACTGGGGCATTTTTACTGGCACATGGGGGCATTTTTACTGGCACATGGGGGCACTGGGGGCATTTTTACTGGCACTGGGGGCATTTTACTGGCACTGGGGGCATTTTTACTGGCACATGGGGCACTGGGGGCATTTTTACTGGCACATGGGGGCACTGGGGGCATTTTTACTGGCACTGGGGGCATTTTTACTGGCACATGGGGGCACTGGGAGCATTTTACTGGCACTGGGGGCATTTTTTACTGGCACATGGGGGCACTGAGGGTATTTTTACTGGCACATGGGGGCACTGGGGGCATTTTTACTGGCACTGGGGGCATTTTACTGGCACTGGGGGGCATTTTTACTGGCACATGGGGGCACTGGGGGCATTTTTACTGGCACATGGGGGCATTTTTACTGGCACATGGGGGCACTGGGGGCATTTTTACTGGCACATGGGGGCACTGAGAGCATTTTACTGGCACTGAGGGCATTTTTTACTGGAACATGGGGGCACTGAGGGCATTTTTACTGGCACATGGGGCACTGGGGCATTTTTTCTGGCACTGGGGGCATTTTTACTGGCACATGGGGCACTGGGGGCATTTTTACTGGCACATGGGGGCACTGAGGGCATTTTAGTGGCACTGGGGGCATTACTACAGGCACTGGGGCCATTTTTACTGGTACATGGGGGCAATGGGGCATTTCTTACTGGCACATGGGGGCACTGGGGGCATTTGTTACTGGCACATGGGGCACTGGGGGCATTTGTTACTGGCACATGGGGCACTGGGGGCATTTCTTACTGGCACATGGGGGCACTGGGGGCATTTCTTACTGGCACATGGGCACTGGGGGCATTTCTTGCTGGCACATGGGGGCACTGGGGGCATTTGTTACTGGCACATGAGGCACTGGGGGCATTTCTTACTGGCACATGGGGCACTGGGGGGCATTTCTTACTGGCACATGGGGGCACTGGGGGGCATTTTTTACTGGCACATGGGGCACTGGGGGCATTTTTCTGGCACTGGGGCATTTTTACTGGCACATAGGGGCACTGGGGGCATTTTTACTGGCACATGGGGGCATTTTTACTGGCACTGGGGGTATTTTTACTGGCACATGGGGGCACTGGGAGCATTTTACTGGCACTGGGGGCATTTTTTACTGGCACATGGGGGCACTGAGGGTATTTTTACTGGCACATGGGGGCACTGGGGGCATTTTTACTGGCACTGGGGCATTTACTGGCACTAGGGGCATTTTTACTGGCACAGGGGGCACTGGGGACATTTTTACTGGCACATGGGGCACTGGGGGCATTTTTACTGGCACATGGGGGCATTTTTACTGGCACATGGGGGCACTGGGGGCATTTTTACTGGCACTGGGGCATTTTACTGGCACTGGGGCATTTTACTGGCACATGGGGGCACTGGGGGCATTTTTACTGGCACATGGGGGCACTGGGGGCATTTTTACTGGCACTGGGGGCATTTTTACTGGCACATGGGGGCACTGGGAGCATTTTACTGGCACTGGGGCATTTTTTACTGGCACATGGGGCACTGAGGGTATTTTTACTGGCACATGGGGGCACTGGGGGCATTTTTACTGGCACTGGGGGGCATTTTACTGGCACTGGGGGCATTTTACTGGCACTGGGGGCATTTTTTACTGGCACATGGGGGCACTGGGGACATTTTACTGGCACATGGGGGCACTTGGGGGCATTTTTACTGGCACATGGGGGCATTTTTTACTGGCACATGGGGGCACTGGGGGCATTTTTACTGGCACTGGGGATTTTACTGCTGGGGGCATTTTACTGGCACTGGGGGCATTTTTGACTGGGCATTTACTGGCACATGGGGCACTGGGGGCATTTTTACTGGCACATGGGGGCACTGGGGGCATTTTTACTGGCACATAGGGGCATTTTTACTGGAACATGGGGGCACTGGGAGCATTTTACTGGCACTGGGGGCATTTTTTACTGGCACATGGGGCACTGAGGGCATTTTTACTGGCACATAGGGGCACTGGGGGCATTTTTACTGGCACATGGGGCACTGGAGGCATTTTTCTGGCACTGGGGGCATTTTTACTGGCACATGGGGGCACTGGGGGCATCTTTACTTGCACATGGGGGCACTGGGGGCATTTTACTGGCACTGGGGCATTTTTACTGGCACATGGGGGCACTGAGGGCATTTAGTGGCACTGGGGGCATTATTACAGGCACTGGGGCCATTTTTACTGGCACATGGGGGCACTGGGGGCATTTGTTACTGGCACATGGGGCACTGGGGGCATTTCTTACTGGCACATGGGGGCTATGGGGGGCATTTCTTACTGGCACTGGGGGCATTTCTTACTGGCACTTGGGGCATGGGGGCATTTTTACTGGCACTGCTGGGGGCATTTTTCTGGCACATGGGGGCACTGGGGCATTTCTTACTGGCACACGAGGGCACTGTGGGCATGTTTCTGGCACATGGGGGCACTGGGGGCATTTCTTACTGGCACATGATTTTTGGGTGTTATTTCTGACGCATTATTGGGGCATTTCTTACTGGCACATAATTTGGGGGGCATCTATGGGTGGGGAGCACTTCTTACTGGCACATTATTGGGGTGAAATTTTGGGGGCACTTCTTACTGGCACATTGGAAGCATTATTACTTCTGGGGCACAGTGGGGACATTAGTACTGTTGGGAGCACGGGACACTATTTGCTGGGCGCAGTTATTTTAGGACACTGTGTGCCAATAATTATTGAAGGGCACTATCTGTGTGGTACTAGTGGCACAGTACTGGGGTGGTAGGAGATGAGAAATGGCTGAAAAATGGCGTCTGGTCTGAAAGGAGAAGATGAGGAAAGAGAAGATCTACATCAGAGGAGACGTCACTGGACGTAAGAGGTATGGGGCGCTGTATTAGGCTACATTCACACGAACATTGTGTTTTGCAGTCTGCAAATTGCGGATCCGCAATAAAAAAGGATGATGTTCCGTATGGCATCCGTTTTTTTTTTTGCAGATCTACTGTAATAATGCCTATCCTTGTCCGCAAATGGACAAAAATAGGAATGGACATACAGATGCGGACAGCACACAGTGTTCATTTAAGTGAATGGGTCCGCATCTGAGCCGCAAAATATGCAGATCAGAGGCCGCAAAAACAATGTGAATGTGAATGTAGCCTTACCCTGTATGTTCTGTAGTGATACACGTAATGTTAGGAGGAAAAAGGTTAGGGTGAGAATTTGGCATGGGGGGGGGGGTTCAGCAGAAAAGCTAGGTGCACCAGCGCTGGGGTGGGGGGGGGCAAGCTGAACTCTTGCACCAGGGCCCATGAGCCTTTAGCTACTCCCCTGGGTATATTGATGACCTATCCTCAGGATAGGTCATCAATATCAGATCGGCGGGGGTCCCACACTCGGCACCCCCGCCAATCAGCTGTTTGAAGAGGAGGCGCTCGCGTATCAGGGCTGCCTCCTCTTCACTGTTTACATGCTGGCCGACATGGGGGTAGTGGTGAGTAGGTGTAATTACACCTCACCGCCCCATTCATTTCAATGAGAAGAATCGCTTCCATACAAGTCTATGTATGTCTATCCCAACAGTGAAGAGGAGGCAGTGCTGACACAGCGCGTGCCTCCTCTTCAAACAGCTGATCAGCGGGGGTGCCGGTGTCGGACCCCTGCCGATCTGATATTGATGACCTATCCTGAGGATAGGTCATCAATATATATAACTCGGAAAACCCCTTTAATTCCCATTCACTTCAATGAGAGCTGAGCTGCCATTCCCACTATAGCCACTACACAACTGGCTGTCTGAAAGATCTAATTGGACAGGGTGCTGGGTGTCCGACCCCTGCAAACTTATATTGATAACCTAGTCAATGAAAAGGTCATTTAACACATAATCAAGAGGGCAAAGAGATACCATTCCCCATAAATTCTGTTTATTGGAACTAGGACTTGGAACCAGGACCTCGCTTGGGTTAAGCACTGCTAACTAGGCATTGTCTTGTTGACCTGTGAGATGGGGAAACAGCACTCATTTTGTGAAAATTTCGTGTAAATGAAGTTAAATGATTTGAACTGACATTCTGCTGTTTGGCCAGAAGAGGTCGCTGTTTCCTAATCATAGCAGAAAAGGATTGTATTTCTTGATTCGTCTAATGTTGAATACTCTCAGTGGTGGAGTTTCAAGCCTGGAAAGGAAGTGAAGGATCCTCCATTTTAGGGTGAGCTTTAAAGAGGCATCCAGGAGCTGTGTGTGAGGAGGATCCCTCTACATCCAAGTGTGACAGCATCCTTCAGGGACCAGAGCTGGAGTCAAGAGGAGCTGATCATGTCTATTACCCTGATCTTGTCCAGAGGAAGGGGAAGTGCTCCCACTCAGATGGGAGCTGAGGAGTAAAGCTACAGACTCTGCGGTATCGCACGCTAGTTGGAGAAACCCTTGTTCCAGTCACAGTCCCACCAGCTTATACAGAGCTGACCCCAGTCGGTAAGACTAATTGTGCACGTATCTCGTACAGTTTTGGTACTTAGTATCCCAGAGACTGAGACCAGGCATGTAGTTAATTAGTTAGGTTTACTGTTTGTGTCAGGCCACAAGTTCTGTTAACTGTTCTTAAAGGGGTTATCCCATGACTAATGTAAAAAATGAAAACCAGACATCATATAGCACATGAAAATCTCTTTCTAACAAAGCTAGAACCAGCCCTTTACTTCACATGGATCCAGAGATCTCCCCATTTAATTGCTTTGCTAGATTTATATCAAGCTGACAGCTCAAGGGGAGTGTCTTTTCTGCTACAGCTCAGGAGGCGTGTCTCAGCTCTACCTATCACAGCTCAGGAGGCAGCTGCAGGATGAAACTGAGCATGTGCGGCCTTCTCAGTGAGCAGGTCAAAGAAATAAGAAAAAGAACAAACAGCAGGTGGTGCTCTACAGATAAATTATATTGACTAACTCAGTGGCTATGCTAAATTTTTAATGACATTAATGACATGCAATTACTAAAGGATTCAAATTCAGGCGCTGGTTTGAAAACACTAGAATATTTTTTGTGAGAAAACTTTAACAAGGGCTTCACATTTTAAAGTGTCAGTTCACACCTGAAAGCTGATAAGCTTCACAACTAATTGAAGCCAGGCTGGTGTATTCAGGAGAGACACTATAGACACATGTTATTTAACTAGTTGTTGTGGGGAGGGAATTATTATAGCATGGAAGACTGTAAGTTGTTGTGCTGTACCGCAGGCTAGCCCGTATCATGCACCCAACAATTGTTCCTAACTCAAGATTAATAACAGGTAAGGAGTGGCTGGTCTATTTGAGCCTGCCAGTAGGTAAATTTACCTCTAATACCTCCAGAATCCACCAGAGGGCGCCGCACTGTACAGCACAAGGGCCCCAGTCCCTGGCTGGGTGTATGTACATATATTTGTCTGTAACCAGCATCTGTGGTCGCATTCATGACCACGTTTAAGTAAAAAATATGGTTTGGGCAAAATGGTCTTTGAGTTGCTTTCCTCCTTTGTGACTTTGCGGTATCCTGGGGAGCCCACCCTAGTACACAGCTTACAGACCATTTTACAAACATAGCACTGGAGTGGCAACTGGCACTGCCACTGGCATATTGTATATATTTAATGTATAGACAGTATATGATTTCTTTTTAACAAGGTGTTTAGTGATGAGTGAATCGAAGCGGCAATATTCGTGATTCGCACGAATATTGCCCACTTCGGCTCGGCTCGGCATCCCGAGGCAGCATGGATTCGTGATTATTCGTGCGTCACTGCAAGTTTGAAATGCCCGTTTTTTTCAGCCAATCAGCATCAAAGGGAAGCCTGTGGGAACGCCTGCTGTGATGTAACAGCCCCTATACCTCCCCAGCAGTGATTGGCTGGCAGTGACATGTGACCTAAATTTACATAAGGTAGGGACCTGCACAGTGTCGGACTGGCCCACCAGAGAATTATTTAATTATTTTTGTAAAAAAATGGCGTGGGGTCCCCCCCTTTTTTCCTTTGCCAGCCAGATACAACCAGCAGCAGCAGCCTGGCACTACCAGGGTGGGAAGGGACACGGTTATTGGCCCTTCCCAGCCTAATGGTACCAGCCTGCAGCCGCCCCAGAGCCAGACCCTCAATTTAGAAGGTCCGGTCCTGCGGGTACCCGGCTCTTCCCGGCTCCCCTGGTGGCAGTGGGTGCCGAGGTAATAGATGTTGGGGTTAGTGCTGGCCTGCCATACCGGCAAGCACTAAGCCCAGTATTAGTAATCAGGGCCGTCTGTAGATAGCCATAATTACTAAAACTGTAGTATTGTAAAAAAAAATACACACACACAAGTATAAAACATTTTATTGAAATAAACACTCCCCCAGACCCCTGTTTGACCATTTTATTAAAAAAAGAAGAAAAAAAAAGCTGGTCCGACGTAGTCCACCAAATCCGACGTAGTCCTCTGCATTCACGACCCTGAAAAATAGAAAACAAACACACATACACAGACCACTTACCTCCTCCTGCACTGGGATAATACACACAGCGATGTCACTGTACAGGGATAATAAACACAGCGATGTCACTGTACAGACATAATAAACACAGCGATGTCACTGTACAGGGATAATAAACACAGTGATGTCATCGTACAGGGATAATACACACAGTGATGTCACCGTACAGGGATAATAAACACAGTGATGTCACCGTACAGGGATAATAAACACAGTGATGTCACAGTACAGAGATAATAAACACAGTGATGTCAAAGTCCAGGGATAATACACACAGTGATGTCACTGTACAGGTATAATAAACCTCAGATCAACACATTGTGCCCCCATCAGACCTCAAATCAGCGTCTTGTTCCCCCATCAGACCTCAGGTCAGCGTCTTGTGCCCCCATCAGACCTCAGGTCAGCGTCTTGTGCCCCCATCAGACCTCAGATCAACACAATGTGACCCCATCAGAGCTCAGGTCAGCGTCTTGTGCCTCCATCAGACCTCAGGTCAGCGTCTTGTGCCCCCATCAGACCTCAGGTCAGCGTCTTGTGCCCCCATCAGACCTCAGGTCAGCGTCTTGTGCCCCCATCAGACCTCAGGTCAGCGTCTTGTGCCCCCATCAGACCTCAGATCAACACAATGTGCCCCCATGTGCCCCCATCAGACCTCAGGTCAGCTTCTGGTGCCCCCCTCAGACCAGCGTCTTGTGGCCCCCCTCAGACCTCAGATCAGCCCACCCAGCCACTTTAAAAAAAGCATACTTACCTGTTCTGGCCGCCGCTGTCCTCAGGCTCCCCGCTCCACTGTGTTCCCTGCCGGCGTGCACTATGATCTGACGCTGCGTCAGGTCATAGTGCGCGCCGGCAGGGAACACAGTGGAGCGCAGAACCTGAGGACAGCGGCGGCCAGAACAGGTAAGTATGCTTTTTTTAAAGTGGCTGGGTGGGCTGATCTGAGGTCTGAGGGGGGCGCGGGGCCCCCCATGAAATCATTGGAGCGGGGGCCTGGAGCAGTAGCTCCAGGTGCTCCAATTATAATCCGGCCCTGGCAGCGCGGCAGATATTAGAACATGGCAACCGCATTAAAGTGATGCGCGCGCCATGTTCTATGTATCGGACGGCAAGAAAACTCGGTATCGAGCTTCGGTACCGCACTAGGTACCGAAACCGTACCGAGTTTTCGATATATCGTGCAACACTACTTTCAACTACCTCACCCCCCGACACCTGTGTCTCACCATTGTCCACCACCTCCTCAGACAACACTGGTAAATCCCCACTGTCAGCACACTGAGACTGCAAAAGGTCTTGCGAATTGGGGCAGAGAATGTTCTGGGGTAGCACATCAGAGAAGGGGTGACTATGGGGTTCCAGGGAGTACGTGACCACATGCAATCTCCATCCAAAAAGTCATACTGAGGCTCACCACCATGCTTTACACTGCAATCTTATTGAAAGACATACAATCAGGGGTTCACCGCCAGGTTGTCAGGCAGCATTTTTAAGTGGGTCACCATTACCGTGTCCCTGAAAATTGCCTTGGGGTCATCACCAGACTATTGGCCAGATTTAGAAAAAATGGTGCAATTAGGGAGCCTCAGAGGCATCCCTACATGCTGCCCCTGGTGTTTCCTATCCATTTCCAAGGTGTTTCCATCTTTTTCTGAGGTTTTCACATGTTGGGGCAAACTTGACTGTGCAGAACCTTTGGCCCCTGCAAAAATATTCGGGTCTCCCATAGACTTTAATGGGATTCGTGATTCGGCTCGAACCCACGAATCCCGCGGAAGATTCGGGCCGAATTCCGAATCCCCGAATATTTTAGGATTTGATCAACTCTAAAGGTGTTCTCTTTTTACTCTTCATTACATATCACTGCCCTCGTCAGGTAAGAATAGGTATTGCAACTTAGTAAACACAAATACACTGTTTTCACCTTCTGCATTTCATTAGAAGAGAAGATGTAATCTACATTGGCGATGAACTATGAAATAAGCCTACTAATAAGCTGGATCCACCCAGTGATGTTATATCAATGACACAATGCCGAATGAGATCATCCTGGAAGAGGAACAATAAATAGTCTAAGCAATGGCTCTTATATAGGCATACGCCCTGTTGTAGAGGAGCAGTGCTGCCCTTTTCACTTCTAGTACATATTACATAGACTCTTTGCTGGAGGTATGCATCTAGGTCAGTTATGAAATGAATTAATAAGTAGGTTGATGGTAAAGAAGAGACGTTCATGTGCCAGTGGCAGCTTGTCATATTTCATCCAGCTAAATTTTAATGGTAATTTTCAGACAAAGCCTAGAAAACAAAGTAAGTCATATTTCAGATATGCCCTGTGTACCTGGATAGGTTCAGGTTGCTCTGTATTTTTTCTTTTGCTGATTTGTGTATGTGTATTGCTTTATCTGACAGCTGATTGTGCAGCTGCAAGTTCAGTGCTCAGTGGGCATTCCCTATGAAGCAGGCTCTCTCTCACACCTTACATTCTCTTGATGCTCTAACCTTCATGTCTAACCTGCATGTCTCCTGCCTCTCTCATTTCCTTCATGTCTCCTCCCTCTCTCATTCTAACACTAATATTTTCTATGCTAAGCTCAAAAAAATGTGCTGTGGGTGAGCAACTCTAACCCACTTTTTGGTAATGTTGGTACAGAATGAGTATAGTGTCACCTTACATCGATATTTGTTACCACTTTAAAGGGGTTTTCCCATCTCATACAATGGCGACATATGGCTAGGATATGTATGGCCCCTTGTCTGACTGGTGTGGGTCCCACGCCTACACCAAGAACGGAGCCCCGAAAGTTGTGGAGAGTGCCATGCGCATGTACAACAACCCTCCATTCATTTCTACGGGGCCACCAAAAATGAATCGTTGACCCCATAGAAATGAAGGGGAGAGGTGGCCTTGCAGGTGCAGTGCATTCAGTGCATACTACGGGGAGAGCGCTTGGTGGTAGCTGGACCAGGTGAAACCCGGGGTTCTTCAGCCACCACCTTCCACATTCCATTCTCAGTGTAGGTAGGGGTCCCACCTCTGGGACCTCCTAGTGATATGCCCCCATTGTCTCAGATGGGAATTCCCCTTTAAGTGCAGAACCATCAGATGCCAAGAAAGGCACTTTCCGATCCTTTTATATTGATAGTCATCTATTGTGTGTAGTGGTTACTACAGCATTGCTCCCAATCACTTCAATAGGAACAGTGCTGTTAATCAGCTTTTTTCTCCCTTCCCAAAATTCACATCTCCACTCATCCCTTAAAGAGGACCTTTCATGACTTTAAAAAAATGAATCTGCACTATCTACCTGATAGTGCGTCCCCCACTGATGCCAGCAGCGTGGTTTTCTTAGCAAATTGTCCCCCGGTGGCTTCACACGGGCCCCCCGTTCTTCGGTCCGGCTTTATGCTAATTAGAAGGCATCGGAACAGGGAGGAGGAGACTCCCTGTTCCTCAATGGGCGTTGCTTCTGCCCTGCTGTGAGCGCTGTCCAATCAGAGCGGACCGCTCACAGCAGGGTTGAACTCCTTCGGCCCTGCTGTGAGCGGTCCGCTCTGATTGGACAGCGCTCACAGCAGGGCAGAAGCAACGCCCATTGAGGAACAGGGAGTCTCCTCCTCCCTGTTCCGATGCCTTCTAATTAGCATAAAGCCGGACCGAAGAACGGGGGGCCCGTGTGAAGCCACCGGGGGACAATTTGCTAAGAAAACCACGCTGCTGGCATCAGTGGGGGACGCACTATCAGGTAGATAGTGCAGATTCATTTTTTTAAAGTCATGAAAGGTCCTCTTTAAGTGAACTTGAAAGACTTGTGTCTTTTTCAACCATAATATGTAACTACACAATGGACAGTCCTGGTGCTGATTTACATTACTTGAGCTATTGCATAAAAACTGATTGGTTGGGTGCAGGGAGTCGGACCACCCTGATTAGATATTGATGGGCTATCCTGAGTATTCAATGGTTTTATCACCAAATTAACAATTATATATATATGAACATTTCTGAATTTTTGTATTATAGTTTATTGCATATCAATTGTTGTATTCTTGTAAGTCAGGTATTTGATATTATTAAGGGTTGTGCAACCTTGATAGTTGATTGATCACTACATAGTCTTTCTGTATACTGTGTTTTAAGTATATTAAACCAATCTTCTAAATCTACTAAATCTACTACCAATCTACTAACCCAATAAACTGCCAGCAGCACTTTACAAATCAGAGCGTACACGTGCAACCAAAATCACACATTACATAGTAACAAAGTAAATAACAGTTCAAACACTAGGAATGAGGATCCTGCTCTCACGAGCTTATAATCTATGAGAAAATAGAGGTGGCACAAGATGTACAAAGAGTGAGGGCTCTGATCCCAAGAGTTTACAATCTATGAAGTACAGAGATGATCCATAAGGTAAAAGTCTACAATACTCCAACCATCTTTTATAAAACATGATAGTACACAAGGACGTAATGTGCCAGTCACTGGCCAGTATCTGTGTATGTACAGATATCAAGTGCATTTGAGTGCATGGAGTGTGGGGGCTACTGTTAGATGAGGGTTCTGAGGAATCAGGTAATTACTGTGTGTGGAGGTTACTGCTGGATCAGGTTCTGAGGAATCAGGTAATTACTGTGTGTGGGGGTTACTGTTGGATCAGTTTCTGAGGAATATGGTAGAAAGAGGTAAACAAGAAAGTTTAGAATATGGAGGGTAAAGCATTAGAGTTGCACAAAAGGATGTTTTTTCATGACGCACTTAAAACTGTGGATGTTGGCTGGGGCATACAAAGAAATCACTGGGCCCCATAGCAAGTCTAAATTGGGCACCCACACCCCATTCGTAGCACCTCCCTCTACCCGTTCCTAGCCAGTACTGTATATAGAGCAGTGTACTGATATTTAAGGTATGATGTGTGAATTACGGCTTGAATCTCACATATCAGTACACTGCTGTATATACTATATATCTTAACACACTGCATCTATTGTACCTTGTACCTCATATATCAGTACACTGTTGTATATAATATATAACTATATATATATATATATATACACATATATAAAGTATATATATATACGGAGAGAGAGAGACAGAGCCGTTTACTGATGTGAGCAGTACAAGGTATAATAGTGCAGATATACAGTGCCTTGCAAAAGTATTCGGCCCCCTGGAACTTTTCAACCTTTTGCCACATTTCAGGCTTCAAACAAAAAGATGTAACATTTTAAATTTTTGGTGAAGAATCAACAACAAGTGGGTCACAATTGTGAAGTGAAACAAAATTTATTGGAACATTTAAACTTTTTTTTGTAATAATAAAACTGAAAAGTGGGGCATGCTAAATTATTCGGCCCATTTACTTTCAGTTCAGAAAACTCACTCCAGAAGTTCATTGAGGATCTCTAAATGATCCAATGTTGTCCTAAATGACTGATGAAGAGAAATAGAATCCACCTGTGTGTAATCAAGTCTCCGTACAAATGCACCTGCTCTGTGATAGTCTCAGGGTTCTGCATCATGAAGACCAAGGAACACACCAGGCAGGTCCGTGATACTGTTGTGGAGAAGTTTAAAGCCGGATTTGGATACCAAAAGATTTCCCAAGCTTTAAACATCCCAAGGAGCACTGTGCAAGGATTCATATTAAAATGGAAGGAGTATCAGACCACTGCAAATCTACCAAGACCCGGCAGTCCTTCTAAACTTTCATCTCAAACAAGGAGAAAACTGATCAGAGATGTAGCCAAGAGGCCCATGATCACTGTGGATGAACTGCAGAGATCTACAGCTGAGGTGGGAGAATCTGTCCATAGGACAACAATCAGTCCAACACTTCACAAATCTGGCCTTTATGGAAGAGTGGAAAGAAGAAAGCCATTTCTCAAAGATATCCATAAAAAGTCTTGTTTACAGTTTGCCACAAGCCACCTGGGAGACACACCAAACATGTGGAAGAAGGTGCTCTGGTCAGATGAAACCAAAATCCAACTTTTTGGAAACAATGCAAAACGATATGTTTGGCTTAAAAGCAACACAGTTCATCACCCTGAACACACCATCCCCACTGTCAAACATGGTGGTGGCAGAATCATGGTTTGGGCCTCCTTTTCATCAGCAGGGACAGGGAAGATGATTAAAATTGATGGGAAGATGGATGGAGCCAAATTCAGGACCATTTTGGATGAAAACCTGTTGGAGTCTGCAAAAGACCTGAGACTAGGATGGAGATTTCTTCCAACAAGACAATGATCCCAAACATAAAGCAAAATCTACAATGGAATGGTTCAGAAATAAACGTATCCAGGTCTTAGAATGGCCAAGTCAAAGTCCAGACCTTAATCCAACTGAGAATATGTTGAAAGAGCTGAAAACTGCTGTTCACAAACGCTCTACATCCAACCTCAAAGAGCTCGAGCTGTTTTGCAAGGAAGAATGGGCAAGAATGTCTCTAGATGTGCAAAACTGATAGAGACATACCCCAAGTGACTTGAAGCTGTAATCGCAAAAGGTGGCGCAACAAAGTATTAATGCAAGGGGGGCGAATAATTTTGCACACCCCAATTTCAGTCTTATTATTACAAAAAAAGTTTAAATGATCCAATAAATTTCGTTCCACTTCACAATTGTGACCCACTTGTTTAAAAAGGTTACATCTTTTTAAAATTTTAAATGTTACATCTTTTTGTTTGAAGCCTTAAATGTGGCAAAAGGTTGAAAAGTTCCAAGGGGACCGAATACTTTCGCAAGGCAATGTATGTGGTCAGTTATATATTATAGTTATTGTGTGAGGTACATGAGGTAATAGTGGTTGTAACTGTCTACAGTACCATATATATATATATATATATATATATATATATATATATATATATGAGAAATTAGTAAAACATAGGGAATTGGGTGCAAATGAAGAGAACGGCGGAGGACCTCCTCTTACCACTACATTCTCAGCGGAGAGCTCACCCTGTAGTTCTTCTCCATGCTGTTGGGGTTTGAAGGACCTGTAATGATGCTCTGTGCAGTTCCTTTACTAGATGTACAGGACCTGTGATGATGATTATGTCATCACAGGTCCTGACAGATGCTCCTATCTAATTTGGGAACTACTTTCTCCACTGATGATAGGGATACTATGCCGGAGATGGACAGTAATGAGTGCAATTAGGGGGTGGGGCCTTTGGTTACATAGTTGATACGGTTGAAAAAAGACCATCAAGTTCAACCAAGGGATAGGTGGGGACATAAATCCTAGAAGGAAGACTGTGGGCCCCTTTTCCCCACTGGCCCCGTAACAACTGCATGGTCTTCCTCTATTGGAGGTATGCCGCTCGATGTTGGGAATTAATCTGTTGGCTGGGATAGTGCATTCCAGAGAAATGGCGCAGCACAGGAAAAGTCTTGGACATAGGAATGGCACTGTAGAAAGCTCTGTGAGTGAGTATTTCTGTTGTTTCCACAGTTGGAAAAGGCCGATTCTAGAAATGTTTCCGAGGTGGGGGAAGCATGAGTGAGTCAAATATAACTCCAAGGGGCATGGTGCCTAGAAGTTATGGTAGTGCCACATACTGAATATCAGGGTTAGGAAGCTTACTAGATGGAAAATAAGAAGTTCAGCTATTTTTATGTTGGTTATAATGTGTTGTATTCATTTATTTTTGTGTTCAGTTCTCTTACTTGTACTTTTAGAGTGTTTTGAACGCCTGTGGTACTTTTGTGTGCTGATCCTAAACATTTTCTCCATCAAATTTACAGTGATTTACACCTTTTTGGCCAGTTAAGGTCAGCTTGGAGGGGAAGACAGTTACACTGGAGCTCTGCGATACAGCATTGTACAGACATTTCCCTTTAGGGCTTATACACATGGTAAGACCAGGTACACAGGGTTCCTATGGTTCCAAATTACAAAGCCATGTTCCACTCTACAGTACCTCCATGAGGCCTTGAACCACTGCTTTTATGAGTGAATGTCTCCATAATATGACAGATGATGGAACACACCGTAATTATATCTTTCTATTTTGATACAGCGTCTTTCAGCACAGTTCATTCTTCATTACTGTAGAGGTGGCATTACCCGTCCACACCTTGTTCCTCCTCTGGTTATAGCAAAATAACCTCCCTAATCTCTATTTAACAGCAGACTCCAGCCAAATGACAATACACGTGAGTGCTACAAAAGTAATAGTGAAAGAAAATGAGTCAGGAGAAGATTTACTAGCTGCCCTGGCTATCGGTGCCGGGGACAGATGGTGAAAGTCTGCTTCATAATTAAAAACTGACAACGTACAACTGACAATCACATAATAATTAACATGTATAGGAACATTTGCAAAGTACGCAGATTCTGCTTCCAGCCCTGTCTCAATTCTTGCTGTATCACATTTTATAGCGAAGTGCATTCATTTTCAGATTAGAATGTGTCACATTATGCAGTTTGACCATCTCAGTACATCGCATGGTTCCAGCTGTGGTGCAAATGGGAAAGTTAAGAGACAACTCCACTATTTAAGAACATTTAATATACAATACAAATTATTTTCTTCTTCAAACACACCCAAAGTAAAATTAAAATGTATGATGGTTTCTACTTTGAAGTTGCATGCAGTTTATCTGCAGAACAGGAGCATTGCTAGGCCTCCCTGCACCAGCTTTCTTCTCTAGTCTTGTATTTGAACACTGGGGTCAGAGTGGCTTGTTGGTGTCCGCCTCCTGTTGCATTCAGAACCCAGGGTACATACTCCCCCAAACAGTGGAGTACATAGAAATCATTGGGCCCCATTGCAGGAATCTGAATTGGGCCCCCTAACTATGCCCACTACCTAGCCCATTCCACTAACTGCCTTGGCTCTGCCCCTGCCACACCCCCGTTTGCCAGAAATACAGAAATACAATGTATAAATAGCCTAACGAAACCGTTAGGGATAAATATTTTTTTTTCTTAACCAATTTTGTTGCAGTAACTAAAAAAAAATATACGTTTTCCAATAATCATTGAAAAGTACAGATGGCCCTGCAAAAAATGAGTCCTCACATCTCTCACACCTAACTACAAAAAAGTTAGAGGGGGTCAGAATATTGATATGAAAAGAAAAAAAGTAAAAGTTTTTGGTTTTTTTCAGTATTAAAATGCAAGAAAAACTATACATATTTGGTATCGCTATAATCGTACTGACCTGGAAAATAAAAGTAACAGGTCAGTTTTACCGCCTAGGAAATGGTTTAAAAAACAAGCCCTCATATGGCTATGTGATATGGCCTCATATGGTGCTTTATAAACAGTACTCTCATACACAGTTGACATAGCAGTGGTGTATGGGAGTAAGGATCTCACTGGGGCTGCAGCGAGCACTGTACAGCACACATCACTGCTCCTGCCTGTCTGCATTGGTAAAGCCAGGCATAGATGGGGTACAGTATGTCAGGCTTTAGCAGAGTTAGCACGGCGCAATATGTATGCAAGCACAGTTGAGTGAGTGCAGGGCAGGGGCCCGCATACACATCGCTCCTCCTGCCTGTGCCCACCATGCTGAAGCCTGACATAGCCCATCCCCCCACATGTGAACTCTTTTTGCTGTTGATGCTTAGTGTGCCACAGCCCCCCCCCATTCTATCCTCTATGTGAGCATCGACAGGAAGCTGAGTTCATGGGGTGGGGAAAGGCTGGAACATACTATCCTCAACATGATAAGCCTTATAAGTTACATACATGTGCTCCCTCTTCCAGGGACCCTGCCTGCTGCCTCAGGACCCCCTCTTCCCCTCAGTAACTATCCCCCCACCATAAACCTTTTTTTATACATAGAGGCACAGCATTCTACTCACTTTGTGCAGGCAGTAGAAGTGGCACACAGGGGCAGGCAATACTCGGGTCTGCTGGACTTTGGTGGCAGGCTGAAAGCTGAAGCAGGCAGCCCGTGAGTTACTGCCAGGTCCCGCCCACTCAGTTCTGTCTGCTGGTGTGATACACTAGCCAATCAGCAGCAGGAGCTTAGCCTGCTAAATGCTGATTGGCCATTGCAGTTCCCAGCAGAAAGAAGCTAGACCTAGCCGGGCAGCAGTGCTGGCAGGGTCAGGGACATTGGTGCCGGTACATGCAAAAAGTGGGGGAGGGGGGCCTAAAAAGAGGTGAAGCAGGGCCCGTAGGAATGGCATAATGCATAAATAACATCTGCAGACATTGTAGGGGGCGGGGACTTACATGCACTCTGGGCCCCCCTCTGCCACGGACCCCATAGCAGTTGCGTGGTCTGCCGCTATTAGCCATACGCCACTGCCCCCAAACCTCCCCTTTTTACATCCTTGCAGTAAATTCAACAGTTGACCGCAAACTGTATAATGATTATCCCAGTTCCCACAATGAGTGGAGAATAAATCTGGGTCCCATTCCTTATTTTCTGCATTATGACATCACTTCTTATGATACTTGTACTGTGACATAACTGTGTCAATGATCTTTTCGCTTTATCAGTGTTTTATTATCTTGTATAACTTGTCCCTATACTCTGACATCACTGGGACATCCCATATTATTGATGCCTATACTGTACACATCACTGTATGTGTTATATCATGGTGTGCTCATCATTTCCGTGCTGTCATCACTATTGCCCTCAGTAGGGTCTACTGGGGTTCCTTGGGCCCCCCACCTCGTGGGCCCAACACCCATATCAGCAATAAATATAATAGGTTTTTATTCAAAGAAATAGACCCCAGTAGCAATTTATTGTCTACAAAGGCTTGTCCAAATGTTTTTTTCTTTCTTGACCTTTGGGGCCCACTATGGTATCAGAGCCGGGACCCTCCGGAGGATCGTCTGTTGGGCCAGTTTGATGCTAGCCCTCAGCCATCAGCTGTGAATCACTATGTTTGCTATCCCTGTCTTTAGTAATCCCTGTGATCCCTTGCAGCATTCATTTTCCATGTGGCATCACTTGTTTTTAGAACTTTTTTCTATAACATTTTTTTACTTGCTGGTTTTCCCTCTATAGTGTTAAGCTGTAACTATGGTCGCTGTGTGTATTATTACATCACTAAAGCATCACATATAATTTATGCCCATACTATTACATCACTGTGACATCAAATTTTTTATGTCTATATTAGGACAACACTGTGCATATTATATCATGATGTGCTTATCATTCCGGAGGCTGCTCCTTAAGTGGAGGTGCTTACACGCAGCGATCACCTCCACAGTATAAGGATGAGGGATCGCTATAGAAATCGCTCATCCTCATACAGATGCATTGTGTTTGGGCAGCAGATTGCTGTTTAGACAACACGATCTGCTGCTCAGAAACAATAATTTAGGTGCCTGCATGATCAACAGGTTCACCCGGTGAATGAGCATTTCACTCATTCATCAGGTGATCAGCAGTATGTACCTTTAGATGGGCAGATTGTCAGGAACGAGAGTTCGCAGGAACGTTTGTTCCTCATAATCTCTACAATTATCTGGCCATCTACATCCACTTTTAGCCATCAGCTGTGACATCACTATGTTTTCTATCCCTGCACTTTATATAAAAAAACATTTTATATGACTTTGTTCATTATCTACATGACATCACTTTTTTTTGGAACTTTTTCCTATAATTTTCTTTCAGGTGAAAGATCACTGTGCATCAGGACATCACTGTGACTAGTTTTTTACACTGTATGTAAAGTTGGGGGTTCCTATCACAAAATTGATACCTCCAAGAGATCCTACAGATGGGTTCACATGTCAGATCGAACTATTGACCTGTACCAAGTGTAACTGGTCAATGAGTCCCCCCCTGTTCATGCTGAGAGGATAGCAGATCCCCACCACCAGAGAAAACCTGCAGCACTGAGAGCTAGGATCATTCTCTCCAGTCTACCTCTTGCAGTCAGTTTTTCTTTCTGCTGCAGGGGACCCTTCTACCGCCAACCATGCCTGAGGACCACATTGTACATACTATCTCCCACATAGTTCTATTAAAATTTATTTGAGATCAGTCCTTTTTATCACCAAGCCTATATAAAAGGCTTAACCTTTACTGTACAAATATAGTACTTGCGTATTTTGGCATCTATCCCTACAGGTGGAAACTCCTGATATTATAAGGCGGCAGTGAACTGCTTAGAATAGTCCTTGTCAACACCTTCTCTTTATTCAATTCATTCTAATTACCAGAATGGACAAATAAAATGAATATAAATGTGTTCTTATTGACAATGTAAAGTAGAAGCTCGGAGAAGCTTTCAATGACTCATTGTGTCCTGTACAGCTAATTATTTAGTTACTACACCTTTCACTACTCTTACTTTTATCATATGACATCTATGACTCATAAATGAAGACTTGCAATAAATTACAGCGGGTAGGGAACTCCTGTTCTAACTGTGGGAGTTGTCTGGAGAGGATCAGGGACATCTAATTATAGTGATTTTAATTGAATTTAAATAAGTACTGTGTATCTTGTACAATGAAGAGAGCTCCTTACCTAATTTGGTAATCGGAAGGGCTTTTAAGAATATTCAAAGTGACCCAGGAGAACTGTGTCCATATAAAAGCATGAAGCCACCGACAGAAATCATATTGCCAAAACCAGGAGTGAATTCAAAAAAAGAAGAGAGACCCCTGATTATGGTTTTCAAAACTGCATTCAGAAACCTGACCGTGTGGTCTTACCCATAGGAGATGCGGCCAGTGGAAGCTTAAAGGCCCCCACAGACATTAGTATCTTTCAAGTGCCCCTCTTTTAGAGAGACAGTCCCTAATTTTGTCAATTGGGAAATAAACTGTCAAGTTTCTATTTCTTAGACCTCAACTTCTCAACTTGATCTCTCACACAATGGACAAGAAGTGTCCCACGTTGACTGTCCAAAAAGTTGGTAGACATGTATTAGCATACTGTATTTTCTGCAGAACTGGCAGCAAACGTGTATGGGGAGCTTCCAACTCTCCACTGACAGATGAGAGAAGGACATTTAACGAAGGTCTACATCATTTATGAATGCTGTACAACATCTACAGCTGTATAATATGAACCACAGCAGCTCCAAAACCTCTAAAATGATGGTCAGTGACTGGCTAACACAGGAATTGAAACTTTCTGCAAAAGTGATTAGTGATGATGCTTCTGCAGGGAGAGATGTACCTATGCAGTGCCACTCATAATCATCACGTTCTGACATTAAAATATAATGACTATACAAACATATTACAGATGGAAATTTCCATTATCATGGTATTATAGCAATACACTCCCATCTAAAATGTTCTACAAATAGGAAAATGTAGGATGGATTTTACTCACGGCCACTCTGGTAGGTATTATTGAGCTAATTTACTAAAATTACTAGGTGTAATGGTCACTCCCTATCTCAATTGTGCTGTCAGTACATAATGTCCTAACCAGACTCTTCAAAAAGACACGTATTAAGGAGAAGCTTTAGTTGTGGCAGCTGAAGGTTCCTGTCCTGAAAATTCATACCCATAATATGTACAGCACACGGTTGCTACATGTCTATAGCCTGATCTTAAAGAGGTTAAATGGGATTAGAAAGGGATGGCTGCTTTCTTCCAGAGACAGTGCCACACTGGCCATGGGCTGTGTCCTGTATTGCAGCTCAGCATCATTCACTTGAATGCAGTAACAGAACCAAACACAAAAGAAGAGATTTTTTTTTAGACAGCAACCATGTTTTTCAAATTCATACAGCTGCATAAAGACCCCTGCACATACAAGTGTGCTCTGGCATATTTTTTTGCTCGCCGAAATACCATAGAATAGAGATGAGTGAACCAGTCGAGATTCGTTTTGGGTCCGGTTTGCCAAATTTCTGGAAAGGTTTGGTTCGGACCCAAATTGATTTGGGTCAAAATGAAGTTGCTTCTATTGCCCTGAAAGTTGGTATATAACCCCTTATATAACTTCCCAGGACTCATAATTTATCTCTTTTCATTTATGTTTTATGCATTCCCCCCACCCCCCCCCCAACCCACAAACCCCCCCGCCCCCCTGACCTCCACAAGCTCTGGAATGCAATGACAGCAATAGTAAATGATGTCTGAGTGACACTGACATACATAGCTATGGGTAAACACACATTTGATGGTGTTAACAGCCCGCGGCAAGGCTCCACCCCCTACTCTGTCTGCACACACAAGCCTGTGAGTTTTATTGACATGGCGTCAGCGGGCATTTCCGCCTTGCCGGCATCATACTGATGTGCGCCGCAGATATCCCCAATCCTATTCCTCCCCCTGTCTGACCTTTCCTTGATCCTGGGGCGGGCCGCCCCCCCCCTGCTCCTAGGGAGCTAATTTACATATTATAAAGGTATGATTTCCACAAAAATGGGGACAGTATGAATAATATAATTAACATATTTGGCATTTGCACATTGCAAATGTCAACCTGTTTTATAGGGTACAAACTGATGACAGAAACCCTTTAATGCACCCCAAAATGCCCGGGTAGTACACCCCTGCCGGGCACCTTACTTACCTGACTCCCCTGCACCCGCATTGCAGTAGTGATGCACGCATAGCCGCCACTGCATCCCCCCCATCACGTGGATAAAAACATCCAGCGACGTGGGGGGCAGTCAACAGCAGGGCACGATGGGAACGAGCCTCCCTAGTATCGCGAGTGAAGCTAAGGAGGCTCAATTCCGATGCAGCCTGATATTGGCTGTACCCCCCCCCCCACCGGGCATAAATATTATCTGCATGCGGTGCCCGGGCATTTTGGGGGGGCATAATAGGGGTTAGATAACCCCTTTAACCCTCAGGATACCAGAGGTTTTTTTCGTTTTTGCATTTTTATTTTTCTTCCTTGAGCCATAACTTTTTTATATTTCCGCTCACATAGCTGTATCAGGGTTTATTTTTTGCGGGACAGGTTGTACTTTCTAATGCCACCATTTAATATGGCATACAATGTAGTGGGAAGCGGAAAAAAAATCCAAATGGGGAGGAATTGAAAAAAAAAAAGGCAATTCCTCCACTGTTTTATGGTTTTTGTTCCTACGGCGTACCTTTTGCAGCAAATGGGGGTGTGGCAGGGGAGGAGCCAGAGCAGGAGGTGGGATGGTCCAGGGGTGGGTACTGGGCGGGGTTAGGGGGCCCAATTCAGCTTCTTGCTATGGGGCCCAATGATTTCTATGTACGCCCCTGTACAGTATGTTTAAAAACACACCACGCTGGAAAATGTGTTATGCTTTTTTCATATTCCAAAGGTTCCAAAAATTGTCCCTTATCGGGAGCAGATGATGTTTAAATACACACAGTGTTATAGGATAAAAAAGAAGAGGTTTGGGGGAACGTGATGGTTGGCAAGTGGCAATAGTGGCGTGATGCAAGCAGCAGAAGCAGCAGTACAGAACGTGATGGAAAGTGGCATAAGTGACATGATGTAGGCCGCAGCAGCAGCCGTACAGAACGTGATGGTAAGATAGACAGACAGACAGCAACAGTGGTAAGATGGGCAACCAACAGCAAGGTGATGTGTATTCATCGTAATCAACTGTGAGAAAATGTTGGGATTGATTCAGTAATGACATGTGTATGCTGCTTAATGAAATATAACCACCCTTCGTAAAAAGATTTCAACTGTGTGGAAACTGTATAGACATAAACAGACAAGTTAGGCATTAGTGGTGTGATGCAGGCTGCAGCATGCAGCCCTACAGAACGTGATGATAGGCAGACAGACTGTGAGAAAATGTCAGTATTGATGCAGTAATCATGTATGCTGCTTAATGGAATTTAACACCCCCCCCCAAAAAAAATGAAACAACATTTCAACCATGTGGTAACTGAATACACGTAAACAGACGATTAAGGCATTAGTGGCACGATGCAGGCCGCAGCAACAGTCATACAAAACATAATAGTAGTTAGGCAGACAGACAGCAACAGTGGCAAGATGGGGCACTGCCAGCACAGCGAGGTCTATTCATGGTTATCTGCCAGAGGAGTGTGAAAATCCTCCTGAATCCAGGTTTGGTTCATTTTGACAAAAGTCATGTTTTGGACACTGGCGAAGAAAAACTTGGTCTGTTTGGGTGTCACCACATCCCCCGTGGTGCTGAAAACCCTCTCCGAAATGATACTGGAGGCTGGGCAAGAAAAAAGATGCTCTTCCTGTTCGGGCCACTGTTCCAGTCTGCCTGCCCAGAAATCCATGGGGTCAGACTGGCCATAGTTTAGGTAGGCCTGAACCTGGGCGTTGAGGCAGGAGCTGTTGGCTTGCTGACTGGCTTCTGCCTGGTGTGGCACATGGAAAAATTGCTCCATTATGTTGAGGAGACTTAAATGGCTGCTGCTGTGGCTTCTGCTGCTCGTGGCAACAAGAAGGGGGTGACTCTGCAAGGGGTGGAGGGGCCCTCCTTTTCAAACATGCTCGTGGCAGGCGTCTGCTCACTGTAATCTGTGACAAGCTGCATACACAGTGTTTCCTGGTAATAACAATTTGTCCTCCCTTTCTGCGAGAGTAAAACATTCTCCCAATCTGCCCTGGCAGCAGTGGCGTAACTACAACTAACTGGGCCCCACAGCAAATTTTTGAACAGGGCCCCCCCCCAGAAACTTCTTCGCAACCCCCAACTCACATGCAACCCTCACTCTTGTGGCTAGTCAAGATTGTCTGGGAGACAGAAGCTCTCCCAGACAAGGCCTGACAACCGCTCCATCCGTTTCCTATAGTGTCACTGTATATAATGTCATTGTATAATACTGTTGAGGGGGCCCTGACAATAAAATCTTTTAGTCTCCCTCCTGAGGGGACCCCTTGTGGGTCTGGGCCCCAAAGCAACTGCTTCCCCTGCTTCCCCTATAGCTACGCCCCTGCCTGGCAGCGATTGTCTAGAAGCATGGCTATCCAGTAATCATCAGACTGCTTGATGTCAACGCTTAAGCAAGAGAGGCTACAGGTCGCTATTCTGGCCAATGTGCCCCAGGACCCAGTTCTTTCCACCTCCGTCCCCCACTGAGACGATTGGGCGTCGTGGCCGGTGTCACTGTCATCATCATAATCCTCTTTCTCCTTCAACTCTGACTCCTCTTCCTCCTCCTCAAGTGGCAGCACCTCCTCCCCCATACGAGATTTTCATTGTGGGTCCCCAACAGCTACAGGGCCACCTCAGTTTCGCTTCAAAAATACTTATGAGGGGGATGTGGGACAACTGCAGCATGAACAGCATGAGCTGCCACTTCCAAATGTGGAAACAACATGCTCCCTGCTAAGACATTCTGGTGCATGACCAAATCATTCACGGCTTCCTACTGCTCGTGCAGATACTCAAGCATGTGCAATGTTGGAACATCGCAGATTAAGAGGTACATACCATTCTGACGCAGCAAGTCCAGGAGACAGTTCCTCACCACATGAGAATAGGTGAAAAAAGGGACAGTCTCTTGAACATTGCCAGCACCTTGCGCAAACCAGTGTATTTTTTAAAAGACCATGCAGGGAACATGTGTTATTTCCCCCAGATTCAGAGTGGCCAGGATGTTGCACTCATTGTCGCTGACCACCTTGCCCAGTTGGAGTCAGTGGGGTGTTTTGTGCTTGATGTACTTGAGCAACTGCTCACTGGTGTGGCTACTCACTCCAACATGGTGTGGCAGTGCTTGACATAACACACGTGATAGAAAGGATGAGCGATGTGTGAGTGTGAGAGATACTGTACCCTTCTGTTGTTCGGGACGGGACCATGTCCATGGAGTCGAAGGTGGAGGAGGCAGATAAGTACAGTTGCTGGGGTTCTGCTTCTCCACTGCCGGAAAAAACATTGACCCAGTGGGCCGTGAAAGACATGTACTATCCCTGCCCATAACTGCTGCTCCAGGTGTCCACCATGGAGTGCAGCTTGATGTACAGCGAGAATTGCAAGGGATGGCCTGCATTCCCTGCCATGTGAGAGTACAAGGCTCTACTACAATGGTACTACAGCGACTGCACCATCAGTAACGTGGCAAGGTGGGGGTGCAGCTTATTGACAATCTAATTGCTGGTGGAGGAAAGTTTGTTCATGGCTAAATGTTCCGTTATAGACGTATCAAGAGTTGAGACAAGGAGGAGTCCTAGCAGGAGAAGAAGGTGATAATGATGATTACAAAGATACCATACTGCTTAGGGATGCGGGTTGGCTGCCACAAAGTGGACCAGAAAAAGAAGGACATACTTGTTCTGATTGAGAATGCTTTGAAAGGATCTGGTGATACCGCCTCATGTGCTACAAAAGACCCCTGGTACCTATAGTTGTATTTAAACAGCCACAACTTATTTTAATCCTGCAGATCTTGCACACCACTGTGGTTGAGAGATTAACCTGTGGTTGAAAAAATTAAAGATGAATCAGTCGTGGATCAGCCAGGATTTCCACACACCGGTGCCTGATGCATCAGGCTAGATTGCTCTGGCAGTAATGTTGTGAGTGGAGTTTGCTGCCACACCAGAACATTGTGAAAAATGGCCCGTTAATTCTGGCCACGTGCTTCAGCCACTAGTCTGATGCTGCCACTCGCTTGATGCAACACACCTGCTGCCTCTGCTGCCATCCCCTTCTACTGCCATCTTGTGCTGTTAATGCCACTGCTGTTGCCCACCCCCCACCTCCCGAATCTGTGACTGGGCCACTATGTTGACTCCTCATGCTGTTACCAGGGTTGCCGGAACAGGCCTTCTGTGTGTGGGGATCGCGCGTAGTCTGTGTGGATTGAGTGCGCTGCTTAGATGTCAAACGTTGGTCGCACTCCCACCGGCGTTTTCCCGCGGCGTCCCACGTGGGTGAGTGTATCACCGGAACCAGCGTGTTGAGTCCAGCGTCACTTTCCAAAATGATTTCTCACAGCTGGTATTCTGTTACTTTGTAAAGGGATATAGTTATTTTGGTAACCCTTTGTGTGGACGTCCTTTGATATAATAATAGCAGGTCTCTCCTCCCAAACGCGTTTCGGGGTCTGTGACTGATAGTCTGCCCCTTCCTCAGTGGTGGCCACTTGATCATAAAACTCAGGAGAATATGTACTTTATAAGATCATAAACCAACCAAATGACCTCATAGACGGCCGTATTTTTATGAACTTGTACTTAATTTTAATCTATTTTTATTTTTATTCTGTTTTTATTCTTATTTTTCTATTCTTATTTTTTTGTATCAAGCTATACATTGCTACCAATAGTTACTAGAGATTTATTAGAGATGTTTAGATATACTGGCGCCAGTTTATAACCACTATCAATTTTACAGGAGTATTTTATGTTATGTTATAATTGATATATAATAAATTTAACAGTTTTATAATAACTTATTGCCTGCAAAGATCGAATACTACCAGATAAAGGTGTGCTCGTCTCATTACAAATTATTTATTTAAGCCTATATATATTTTGCTTTCCGGGGGTATAAAGCACTGAGACTAGAGCACCCCTAATCCATTTGTCATAGCTGGAGGTGAGCCACTCATCCCTTTTTTTCCCTTTTCTCATGCTGTTACCACCCTCACCACTCTGTGACTGGGCCACTGTGCTGACTCCTCATGCCATTGCCACCTTCACCAGTTTGTTATGGGGACACTAGTGTCCCTGTTTAGCCTTGTTGAAGAAGAACCGAAAAATTAAAAACACAACGGATCCCATCTTTGGAGCTTCTATCAGGCCTCTATCACTCTGTCTGTATTTGCATCAGGAATTGATCATGATTTGGAAGCCAAAAGCAGGATTAGGCCCAAAACACAGAAGACATGCAAATATTTCCTTCATGTGTCATCTGTGGACCCACTCCTGTTTTTGTCTTACCAATGCTGATCAAATACTAACCTTGTGGAGGAGGATACTGACCTTGTGGTTGTCCTTCTGACAGATCAGAAGAAGGGAAAAATAAACATTGACGTCAACACAAACTTACTGATGACACCCTCTTGACATTGTAAAATGTGACCGTTCTTTCACTCTATAGTAGAATCTTGGCCATTGCACAGTTAATTAGCTTATACCAGATGAAAACATTGACCTGTAAGACTGAGTTCACAGTTATTTGGTCAGTTAATTCCAGCAGTTACTATATGGAGAGCCAAAATCAGGAGCCAATCCTACTCGCACATAACATATCATGAAAAGATCTGCACATGTTCTTTGTTTTGGAGACTTAACTGACCAAATAAGTGAAGTGTGTACTGATCCTAGTAGTAACGCTGATGTGCTCAT
This sequence comes from Rhinella marina, assembly GCA_900303285.1. Lineage (NCBI taxonomy): Eukaryota > Metazoa > Chordata > Amphibia > Anura > Bufonidae > Rhinella > Rhinella marina. The sequence goes on from ONZH01010644.1 coordinate 46,504, forward strand.
CCATATGCTTTATGTGACCTGCCTGTCATACTGTCGCATGCTATGCATGTTGCTGCAATGCACAGTGATGTACACCGTGATGTACACTCTCCCTGCAGGCCGGGATATAGCTGATTTAATGTGCTTCATGACAAATTCATTCGGAATGAAGCAAATTTTTTTGAAAAATTCTGCGAAACGACTAAATAGAATTTTTGAAAACTTTGCTTATCTCTACTATCTAGATCTAGAGAAGAGAAGTTTTCCTATCATCATAGACAAGGACTCTTTACTGTTAGAGCAATGAGACTATGGAAATCTCTGCCACAAAATGTTGTGATGGTTGATTCATTGCACAAGTTCTGGAACGGCCTGGATGCTTGAAAGATTAACAGTATCAAAAGTTCAAGGTACTAGATTTCTGGAGATGGGACATCGAGTCACTGCACAAGCTCAGAGAGTCCCGGATGCCTTTGTTTAAAGTAAAAATTTCACATGTTATGGGCACTAGATTTCTGGAGAAGGGAAGTTGATCCAGAGATTTATTTTGATTGCCCCGGGAAAGATTATTTTCTCTTAATATGAAATATTTGGGGTCCATCTTAAAGGGGGTTTTGCTTTCCTCCAAGTCAACACAGCCGGTTTACATATTGGACTTGACGGAGCAGTGTCTTTTTTAATCTCACCAGCTATTGTAATGGTGGATTTAGAAAGGCAGATAAGCAACCACTGCTTCCCAAAAGTCGGCTGCTCTCTGAATTTACATGCAGCCATCACTTCCACAGTATGAGGATGAGCGGTGGCTATTTTGATCGCTTGTCCAAATACGGCTGCATTGTTTCAGGGCAGCAGATTGCTGTTTAGACAGCATGATCTGCTACCCAAAAATGATAATTAAGGTGTTTGCCCGAACGACAGTTTCACCCAATGAACAAGTGTACCTTTAAATTGGCAGATTGTCTAAAATTAGAGTTTGCAGGAACGTTCATTCCCGATAATCTGCCCAATTATCTACTCATGTAAATGCACTTTTAGTTACTATGTCTATTAATTATCTCTCCCGACACAGATTTCATTGGGATGATGTTACCTTTATTTTCCCAGGTAAATTGTCGGTGATTGAATGACAGCGTTACTAGGCTACACAACACTATTACACTACAAACAAATACATTTCCTAACAGCAACAAGGATTTTAATATTTCATTAAAGAAGCAATTTGTACGGATGTTTTAAGACACAGTAATCTGATAACAGACTGAGATTACATGAAGATATTTCCTCTGTTCTCCCCCTTTCCAGATCCGCTCTGCATTTTCCTGACATAGTGCAGCCCTTCCTCTAATTAAATTGTTTTTTCTGTTGCCTGAGAGTCATTTGTCCTAATTCTCTTTGTTTTCCTTTTAATTTTGCTTAAAGCACAAGTATATACTTTGAAAAAGTACACAGTCGAGTCACATTATTATGACCACCAGCTAATATCCAGAGTAGAGGTAAGCAAATCAAAGTCAAACGAATTGACTTCGATACGAATTTTAGGAAAAAGTCGATTTGCCACGAAGTCGAATTTCCTTGTGCTTCGTGGTAACAAATCTATTTTTCCTGAAATGGAGGTGGCCTCAATAGCTGCCACGTACTGTCTTCCTCCTCCATTTGTCTTAAATTAAGATATGGAACAGGAGGTTTAGGTGGTGAGACGCAAGCCACAGCACCAATTCAGCCCTACTTTCCCTAGTAATGACCCCTATAGTGTCCCAGTAGTATGCTCCCAAAATGGCCAAGAAAAAAAGAAAATACCTGAGTTCTGTTCCATGTCACTGCCTCAGGTGCAGGCAACAGGCCTCTTCTAGACTGCAGCCTGAGACGCCTATGTCCCAGCACCATTTGTACACTGCCTCATATAGTGGATTGTGACCTATGAGGATGAACAAAGAGGCAAAGAGACATGGGATCCCAAGCCCAGCTGCACTATTCTACTGTATCACCGCCCTGAAGACAGCGATACAATTGAATGCAGGAAGGCATCTGCGGCTAACAGCCAGATACATAAGTACCTAATTCTCCCCGCGTTAATTACTCCTGACAGCATCATACATACATACCCAGACAGTGGCACTGGAGAGGGCTTGGGTAGCCCCCTGAGCATTGGCCCACCAGGAAATTTCCCTGTAGGGTCTCTGGTCAGTCCACCTTTGACACTTCCAGCAATGGTTGTAGGGTGTTTCCTGATCTTTCTCGTCTGATATGCCAATGTCCAAATAGTTCAATGAAGCAAAAAATTAACTCATTAGAGAAGGTAGCCTTTTGTCAATCAGCACAATTTTGATACTGCCATGAAAACTGAAGCCTTTCCCGACAATGCAACTTCGTTAGCAAAGGTGCAGTGACATGTCTGGTAGCCCCCTAGATCATTCTCGCAGTGAGCTGCTCCACTGTAGCATGTCGGTCCACCCATGTGCACCTTCAAGTTCACTTTTCAAATCAATGACATGGGGAGCTCAGCAGCTTCCACATCCCTTATTCACAATGGTGTCATTTGTCCGCTCACGATACACTTTCACCACAGCAGCACGCGAACAGTTCACAAACTGCATAGTTTCAGGAATATTGTCACCCCTGGACCGAAAGCCAATAAACATCCCATTTTGCAACTCTGAATTTACCCATGAAAGTAAAGATGGATATGTGTGCAGACAGCCTATCGCACACCTTATATATTGTGAGTCGACTGTGTATATAGAAATAGACCACAAACTACTATTGATGGACATAGAGTGACAGGAACCAAAACTAGAAGGAAACTTCATTAAAATCTTAAGTATAGGGTCTAAGATCACTCATACAGTGAGCATTTGGTCAGTATTTGGGTTCATTCAGAAGACCATATGTGTTTTGCAAATTGTGGATCCACAAAACACGGATACTGGACATGTAGGTTCCACGGAATGGAAGTATGGATGAAGACTTATTTGTAAGCCAAAAGTGGGTCCAAAACACAGAAGAGACAGAAATCTTTCCATTGTACTATTTCTTACTATTTGTAAGGAGATTTCACTCAAATACAAATACTGGTACAAAATACTGACCATGTGAAAGTGGCCTTAGGGTGGGTTGACGTCTGCGTGGGAGGCTCCATTAGAAGTGTCCGTTGTAGATTCCTTCATGTTTAACAGGAAGTGCAGTATACATCGCTATCCTTCCTGTCAAAATGATGAATCCCACTGTAAGTCAATGGGGTCTTTCACACATTTTTTGTGTCTGTTGGGTGCCTTAGACATACGTCATTTGTAAATGCACCTTATATTAGATAGTTATCCCAATATAGTACATGCAGAAAGGAAATTTTAAAAGATGGTAGAAAGAAGGGTCAAAGAATGGCCTCAGACAGTTCACAACATATTGTATATGCAATCATCTAGAGCAGGAAAGTCTATATTACCACATTAAATTCTATCTGAGCTAAGGGGCACATCAACTGTATAAGTGCTTAGTCTCTACAATGGTCCATGTACCATTATGATAAGCACTGTCCATATGCTTTGTTAGTTTCTATGGATGTAATACATTGGGTTGACCACCCAGGACCCTCTTCTATAAACCAGATTAGAGATCCCACAAGTAAGAACAAGTGGCTGTCATTTTGTCATATGTCATAAAAGCAGAGACTCAGATTACGTACTCCATATCAGGGAACAGACCTCCAGAAAATATCTCTTGAGAGTTCTTTCCACAGGTATCAAGAACATGCACATCTCTAATTCAAATTGAATTGAATACATACAAGTCATTTTATGATTAGGGATGATAATAAAAGAGATGAGCACAAGCATACAGGAACTTAGAGAATCAACTGAGCTGAACAAGGGTTGTTAAATAATTTAAAAAGGCGAAACTTATTCAGAACAGGTTGCATTTTTGGATCATGGTTGCTATGTTAGATGGCACCACATAAGGTAATGTGTCCTTCAGAATCACTGTATCGTTGAAAAAGACAAGAAAGCCCCCAATGATAAAATATGGCAGCACTCCAGTCCCTAGCAAGATACAGATGTTATGGTACTTTCAAGACATCTTAGTAAAAAGGCTTCTTATAGAACACAATAATGTTAAGACTTACACAAGTTCTCACTCCAGTTTCGTCCTTACCGGCTTCTTATGGGGGTGGCCTCAGTTGAATTCTACTCTGATTTATGCGCATCTATTGAATGCCGTAACAAATCTGATTTACAAACTTCAACTTTTATTCGAAATTTTAAAAAAATAATAATTTCAAATCTCACATAAAATACACATATGTTCAACAAAAGCGGTACAATAACAATAAAAGTTTATTATAAGAACATTTACTATATGAGCTGTGCTTTGAGAAAGAAATAACCAGGCTCGAGTTTATTAGATAAACCCTAGAAAGTCTGTTATCAAGGCCCACTTGATAGAAAAAAAACTACAGAACAGGAAGATTTTGATTAAGCTGCTAAAGCGGTTGCTCCAGCATTAAATGTTATATTAATATGTCAGCATTAAAAACAATTTACTTTCTGTTGCAAATATGAGCCAGTTGCAATATATTCTCTTTATTTCATTGTAATGGCACCCCCTGGTGTTCAATTTGTATAGTCATGTGCAAATCCCCCTACTGAGCTGGATGGGCATGGTCGAGCATGCTCCGTTCCATCCTTTAACTGCTAGCAGCCCTATCTACTGTGAGACTCTGTGAGGGAGAGAGCTGCAGGGAAAGAGCTGCAGCAGAAAGGACACACCTCTTGAGCTTCGAGCCTGAAACAAATCTAGCAGAGCAAATGTGAACAATAAATGGGGAGCTCTCTGGATGCATGTGAGGTGCAGGGCTTGTTCTAGCTTTGTTAGATAGAGATTGTCATGTACTATATGATGTCTGATTTTATTTTTTATTTTTTACAGTAATCATGGGATAACCTTACATGAGTGGAATCAACCAATCACAGCAGTCTCCAAGCATAATATCTAAAAATTCAAGAAGCTACCTCAATCTAGGGATGTGGGGAGGAGGACAAGCAGAAAATAAAGCAAAGCATGCAGTGGTAGATAGGTTAGAGAGTGGTCAGAACAGAGTGGTGGGTGGAGAAGTGGACCACGGGGGGAGGATAACAGCAGTGGATAAAGGCCCTTTTACACGGGCCGATGTGTCTCTCTGCCCGAGCGCTGATCAGCGACATCGGCGCTCGGGCAGGGAGCCTTTACACGGCCCGATGAATCGAGCGCCGGGCCGCACGAGTGATTGCTGTATCGCTCGTGCGGCCCGGAAGCTCCATACTGTCAGGCGCACATCGCCTGTTTACACAGGCCGATGTGCGCCCGACAGATTGGATCTTTTGTAGAAACCAAAAGATCCAATCAGCCGACGAACGAGCGTTTTGCTCGTTCGTCGGCTGATTAGGGCCACTTTTACACGGGCCGATTATCGGCACTAGCGTTCCTAGGAACGATTTTTCGGCCGATAATCGGCCCGTGTAAAAGGACCTTAAGGAGATCCATATGTTACAAATCAGCAGAAAAAACATGTCTAGTCAGAAAACATCAATAAATTACATTTCTAAACCTAAATGTACAAAAACACATGGTAATTTAAAGTGTATGTTCACAAACGCCAGAAGGAGTGAAATTTTCTTAACTTATTGCAGGATAATTTTATGGGCCAGTTTGTAGAAGAACCAACAAGAAGTAATGCACTGTTGGATCTGGTTATATCTAACAATGCAGAGATAGTTGAGGAGGTAATTGTTCGGGAAAATCTTGGTAATAGTGACCACAATATAGTTACTTTTATCCTAAAGTGTAGAAAGCATAAACATGCTGGGAGATCAAAAACATTTAATTTTAAAAAGGCCAATTTCCCAGGGTTACGGGCCGCACTCCAGGACATAGACTGGGAGCAGCTGTTATAAAAGTAGTGACACAGATGATAAATGGGAGACCTTCAAATCTACACTGGGTAACTATACTGCAGAATTTATTCCTAGGGGGAACAAATACAAACACTTAAAATTAAACCCTGCGTGGCTTAATGCGGATGTTAAAAGGGCAATACATGAAAAACAAAGGGCATTTAAAATATACAAATCAGAGGGGTCTGCCATAGCCTTTAATAACTACAAAAGGGTTAATAAAGATTGTAAAAGGACTATAAAAGCAGCAAAAGTTCAAAATGAAAGGCTGGTGGCCAGGGATAGCAAAACCAATCCCAAAAAATTCTTCAAATATATAAATGCAAAAAAACCTAGGTCAGAGCATGTAGGACTCCTGAATAATAGTGATGGGGAATTGATTACTGGGGATCAGGAAAAGGCGGAGCTACTGAATGAGTTCTTTAGTTCTGTATATACACATGAAGAGGTGGGAGCTGCTGTCGGTAGAGTAAGTGCTGGTGATACTTCATGTAATATACTCAACTGGTTCAATATAGATATGGTCAAAGCTAAGTTAAACAAAGTAAACGTGAATAAGGCTCCAGGACCAGATGGGTTACACCCAAGAGTTCTTAAGGAACTTAGTTTAGTAATTTCTTTGCCCTTGTGTATAATATTCAAAGATTCTCTGGTGACTGGCATAGTGCCGAGGGACTGGCGTAAAGCAAATGTGGTGCCCATCTTCAAGAAGGGCTCTAGGTCATCCCCGGGGAATTACAGACCGGTGATCTTAACGTCCATTATGGGGAAACTTTTTGAGGGTCTAATCAGGGACTATATACAGGAATATGTTTTGGATAATAGTATTATAAGTGATAACCAGCATGGTTTTACTAAGAACAGAAGCTGTCAGACTAACCTGATTGGTTTTTATGAAGAAGTGAGTAGAAGTCTGGATAGAGGGGCGTCTGTGGATATTGTGTATTTGGACTTTGCAAAAGCATTTGACACGGTCCCTCATAGACGTCTGACGGGTAAATTAAGGTCGGTTGGATTAGAAAATCTACTCTGAAACTGGATTGAGAACTGGCTGAAGGAGCGTACTCAGTGAGTGGTGGTGAATGATTCCTACTCTGAATAGTCCCCAGTCATAAGTGGTGTACCCCAAGGTTCAGTGCGGGTCCACTTTTATTTAATTTATTTATTAATGATATAGAGGGAGGAATTAACAGCACTGTTTCAATTTTTGCAGATGACACTAAGCTTTGTAGTAGAGTCCAGTCTATGGAAGATGTGCAGAAGTTACAAGCTGACTTGGACACACTGAGTGTTTGGGCATCCTCTTGGCAGATGAGGTTCAATGTGGATAAATGCAAAGTTATGCATCTGGGTACTAGCAACTTGCATGCCTCCTATATCCTAGGGGGAGTAACACTGGGAGAGTCACTTGTAGAGAAGGATCTGGGTGTCCTTGTAGACCATAGACTGCAGAATAGCATGCAATGTCAATCGGCTGCTTCTAAGGCCAGCAGGATATTGTCATGTATTAAAAGAGGCATGGACTTGTGGGACAGGGATGTCATATTACCACTGTATAAAGCATTAGTACGGCCTCATCTGGAATATGCTGTTCAGTTCTGGGCTCCGGTTTATAGGAAGGATGTCCTGGAGCTGGAAAGGGTGCAGAGACGGGCAACTAAACTGATAAGGGGCATAGAGCATCTTAGCTATGAAGAAAGATTGAAGGAGTTAAACTTGTTTAGTCTTGAGAAGAGACGTATAAGGGGGGACATGATCAACCTGTATAAGTATGTAAATGGCCCATACAAAAAATATGGTAAAAAACTGTTCCAGGTAAAATCCCCTCAAAAGACAAGGGGGCACTGCCTCCGCCTGGAGAAGCAAAGGTTCAGACTCCAGGGGCGACAAGCCTTCTTTACTATAAGAACTGTGAATCTGTGGAACAGTCTACCGCAGGAGCTGGTCACAGCAAAGACAGCTGAGGGCTTCAAAACAGGCTTAGATAAATTCTTAGAGAAAAAGAAGATCACCACATATTAAGAAATGTAGAGTCATGTCTTAAGGTTACCAGTCCCCCTCCCCTTCATCACTCCTACCCCCTCCCTTGGTTGAACTTGATGGACATGTGTCTTTTTTCAACCGTATTAACTATGTAACTATGTAATCCATAGTGACAATGTGTTCTGAATCTAGTGGTATTCTGCAGTATTTCAACTCTTTTGCAAATAATTGGCTTCTCTAAGTTCATGTATGGTAGTGCTCTCTTGTTTTGCCAGAATTGAGATTTCCAGTGACTCCTATTTTGGACATTTAATAGCAGAATTTTTGTCCAGGGATCGATATTTTTGGCCTAAATTAACTTTAAAAAGTGAAATAGAAAAATGAATAACTCCAAAGTCATTTTCAGAAGTGTACTTGTCTACGTATTCATTTCCCGCTTGGGTGTAGAATACCACTTTGTAATGTCTCCAGTGTCCTCACCCCTAATGTGCTGATATTTTTGGTATTTTTGCTTAAGAAAGGAAGCTTTCCTTCCTATTTGTTGCCTAATGTCCTGATTAGGAAGTGATAAAGCATTGTACCCAGGCTCATCAGAAGTCCTGTTTCGCCCCATAATGGGCTAGATGAAGGTCTTCTGGGAAATGAAACAGCTTCTCCTTTGGAATCTTTGTCATCAAGAAGAAAAAACATTGACATGCCTTTATACATTCAATGGGAAACAGAGAAGACATAATTAGTCATCAAGAAAAGATAACATTTTCTGTCTTTAAAAAGTAAGATGAATACAGCAGTAAGTATATTATAAGTGTATACAATTGGAGGTTGATAAATTGAGGTAAAGAAACCCTATTGCGAAAGTCAAAATGAAAGATCATACCCACCAACCAGAATGGAGGTCCTAATTCTGGTTAGACTCCAATGATACAGATAAGAAAAAATGTCAGAACCCTTGTGGTGAGAGAGGGATCAAACCTTGATCCCATGTGCAGAGAGTATATATATATATATACTAGGAAAGATTGTGGTTAGAGAATCCTCTGAATGAGTATTTTAGCAGCGTACATATTCCTGGCCAAGGATGTAAAAAATCAATTACGACGGCCTTAAATTAATCGAGCAGGAGATTATTTTGCTTCTCTTCTTTTCATGTGGGATACTGAGATTCTAGACTTATCGTCTTTGTGTACTGAAGAAATTTAATTTCCTCCGCAAAGTGTGCTGCCCCCACAGGCTTTGTCTTATGAAGAAAGGATTTGATTGTACTAGATGTTAGATCCTTTTATCTTCTTTTAGCAGGTGTCCCTCACCAGTCCGTGTGTCATAAATCCGTCCCACTTCATTGGGCTTGCGCATACTCCCTAGTCTACTCATTTCCTAGTCTCTATAAGTAGTCTGATGAAAACTGTACAGTCCATACATACAAATATCAGCGTCTTCTTAGAGTGCACACCACCACAAATGATAAATGATAAACCTTTGTGATTATGGCCTTGTATATATAGCATGCCCTCCACCACCCTCGGGCTGTAATGTTTAGAATTATAGCTCCCCCTCCTCCACCAATGCCCATTTACAATACATACTCTCTATTTTCCTTCACACCCATTTTTCCTTCAATCCATAATTGGGCCCCTCAATGGTACCATACACTGTGGTCTACTCTGCCTGACCCTCATACCAACCATGATTGTTGGTTCTGAAGAGCAATGTCCTACACAAGTAGATCTTGTGGCTTTTAGTAGATAATGTGGCTATGATGTGAAATTCAGTTTCTTGTGGTACATAAATCTTCAAGTCCCAGAAGTCCAACCCTAAAACACATTTAAAAGGAAATTCACTGTTAAACCAGTCAAAATGTCTTGTAGGGCTAGCTCAGCAGAATGCAATGATACCTTTCACTAAGTGATGTGTTGCATCATTCCGGAGAATTCAGGATCAGTAGTAATAGGCTCAATTGTCCTATAAAACTCAAGCCTGTATTAAACAGCCCGATGTGGCAGACGGTTGTCAGTATGGAAGCGTCCCCTCCAAGCAACCGCCTGCTCACTAGTGGAGTGCTATTTAGGGTTGAGCAAATCGGTTTCAGATTGCTGTACCAAACCTGATTCTTTTAAAAACTATGTTAATAATATGAACTCAGCTTTGTTAATGTGGCAGGAAGCCAAGTTCGACTTATTATTCTGAAACAGTAATTTATGCGAATAAGCAACCTAACATGTGATAGAGGAAAGACAAAGTAAGTCTCGCAATATTTGCAGAAACTTCTGAAAGACCTCCACGAAGGACATACATTTTACAGTAGGACTGAGCCGATTTTCTTAACATTTTTAAACGATTTTGGTTTGGATACAGCAATCTGAACCCGATTCACTCAATCCTACTGCTATTACATGCATCCATCTTCTCTGAAGCATGGGGAGGAGCGATATCGATAGTGGTTTGCCGGCAGCAGAACGTGATTAGACACCATGATCTGCTGCCTGTAAATGATAATTTTTCAGCAGTATTACACAGTCAGATGATCACTAATGAGCGTTCATACGAACGCTCTTTAGCGATTATCTGCCAAAAAATCGGGCAGTGGAATACAGGCTTAATTCTCAATTCAGCTGTAGATCAGTTGAGCTTTATTGTCACTACTGATACTAGCAGTCAGAAATCCTTGGCATAATCTACAAGAAATAATTTTCAGGGTCCCTAACAGGGTATAAAAAAGAATAAGCAGGGAACTAACACCTCCCACTGGCTCCCAAAACAAAGATTTTTTCACTTTCTCTTATACATATAAAAATTAAATTCTGTCTGTCTGTCTGTTCTTTATGCACGACCAAACCATTGAACCGATCTACACCACATTTGGCACATAGGTACATTAGGTGTCCGGGAAGGTTTTCATAAAGGTCTCAATTCTCTAGGATGTAGGATTCTTGAGATATTTCCCAAAAATGTATTGGCCAATAGGAGCTCGCAGCTTCACTCATATGCTAACTACCATACACACAGCCACACAGACCCTTATCAGCCAATAGAGGCTCGCAGGTACTTCAGTCTTGACATACACACAGTTTTACACCAGGTTCCTATAACAACTCTGCCATTTTTCTTCACTATTAAGGGAGAGTGGTGCTGTGGAGGTCACTGTTAAGGGGGCAGGCTGTTCTAGAGGTCAATAATAATCAGGTAGGGTTCTGTGGAGGTCACTGTTAAGGGGAAGTGTGCTCTAGAGGTCAATGATATGAGGGCAGAGTGCAATGGACATCTTATTTTAAGGGGGAGGAGTGCTGTGGGGGGGTCGCTGTTAAGGGGGCAGGCTGCGGTGGAGGTCACTGTTAAGGGGGTTGGTTTCTGTTGAGCTCACTGTTAAGGGGGCACTTTTAGGACTATGGACTGGATATCTTTTAATCACACACATAAACATTTAATGAATTATATACCCGTGCAAAGCCGGATCATTCTGCTAGTTTGCTATAATTATTAAAGGTTACGTTTTACTAAAATTGGTCAGAAACAGGGTCTTTATGGCATTTTAGCTATTAGTTTCTTTCATTCACTATATCCTGGATCGAACTCTGGGTCATTTAATTCTCATAATCATTGTGGAGAAAAAGTACTTATGGTCCATATGCAAATGAGCTGTTAAATGAGCTGATGGTGGCACTCTGTGCACTTTTACTCCTCCTGCTTCCTCTGCCAGTCCCCCCCTCCTTTGACAAGGCCATCCAGCCTGACTCCCTGTGATAAACCTGGTGTAGGTCTAAAGAGTCTGTGTCAGTTTATACCATCTACAGGATTAGTAAATCTGCCCCTATACAGTATACATATTAACCTATGCACATCATGGTACTATTTATTTATTAAAGAGGTATTCCGGTTACCATAAATATAACTTATGTTTTAGACTAATTCATCATCAATAATTTCCTAATAAATGCCTTGATGCAGTTTTTCAAAAATTAAGTTACTTTACCGGAATACCCCTTTAGGTTACTGTAAGGCACTATTAATCTGGGAACTGCATAGAACTATTTATCGTGGTACTGTATGGCATTATTTATCAGAGCACTGGATTACATTAGTCATCAGGACACTATATAGAACTATTTTTTAGAGCATAATATGGCTCTAATCTGGGTATTGTTTATTAAGTTCATTAAGTTTATTAGGGCTTTGTGTGATTTTATCTGAATGCTGTATTGTGTTATTTATCTGGTCACTCTATAGCAGTCCTCATCTGGACATTGCATGGCACATCACTACGTCAGATCTGATATGGATTTTCCATTATCATAAGATATATTTACAGTTGTTGTTCTAGTTGATGTATCAGCATAAGAACATGTTCCCATGGCTTGCGTTGTGCTCCCCAAGCATCCACTTACCAGCCAAGCACAAGGAAAAAACAAAAAAGCTGAGGAAGGATGCAAAAAACAAATTGACATAAAGAAGGGATACTCAGTATCCCTTTCCTTTGGCAAAAAATGTTGGACTAGCCGGCCATGGATTAAATAAATTTTTCAGTGCGTATACAGTAGGTAGAGCTGAAAGGCTAATTAAACAGACATGGGTAAATATGCAATATAGAAAAAGCATGATGGGAAATTGTCAGAGGAGCTTACAGCCTATAGTCCCGCAACTGCATCAAAAATCTTTGAATTCCCAGTTGACCCACATAGGATTATAGCTGTTCTTGTAATTATCTTTTACAAGGCCCATTGATACAGACATACGGCTTCCCTGCACTCGTGGTGCTGACACATACACCACCCGGTCTGCAGTAATGTAAACAGTTTTACTCTGGCAGCTATACTAAGCTTTTATGCCACCACTAATGTTTCCTCTGGGATGGAATATAGGTTATTTTTTATCTTGCCAATACACGCGGCCTACATCGCTCTACTCAGCGCTGGCAGCTGGGACTTCCTTCCCTGGAGAATTTGCCAAATAACAGAACAGCTTGCGGGGCATCTCATTCATCACATGGGGACAGGCAGGAGAAATTAGGAGAGAAAATTGTATCTATTTATCACTTTTATAGAATAGCATTGGGTTAATGTAGCACGACGGGAAGCCTGGACACATTAATGCTGGGATTCCTGCTTCCCTATTAAATACCAATAAATATGTCGGGATCTATGGAGTTTACTTATTGATGCGCCTTCATATTTGCAGAGGATGTGCCTTAGGTACCGTGCTAATATCACATAGGGTAATTGCAGCATTTTGTAGCTAATGTACAGTTAATGACGTGATAGTATAAGGCAGAATGTATAGACACCTCACAGTTTGCTGCTAAAAGGCTTTGAATGTGATTCCCGCAGTGGGAATATAACCATAAAGCCCCAGATATCAGGAATAGCTAAACTATTTGCCATAAAAAGAGAGATTTCTTTTTCTCCATGATGCCATTAAAGAGGATTTCTCATAAATATATTCTTCTCTCTTCAAACCAGTACCTTGATTTAAAAAAATGTAATTGTAAGTGATTATGAGTTTAGTACAGCCACTGAGTTATTCAATAAAATGTAGCACCTGAAATTTATTCTTTTCCTTATTTCTCTGTCTATATCCATAACATTGCTGAGGTGGTCACACATGCTCAGTTCTATCCTTCAACTGCTTCTAAGCTGTGATATAAGCTGTTACAGGGAGAAAGCTGCAGCAAGAAGGTCATGCCCTTGTGATAGGACACTTCTCCTTAGCTGCCAGCTGGGAAAGATATTCAAATTATCTCTCCTAAGCCTATCTGATGCTAGCATATGTATGATGTGCTAATTTTCATATATCTTCCCCAGAAACTCAGAGGAACGTTGACTGGCTTATGATACTCCTCAAGCATACTCAGTGCCCTCCATAAAAAGAAATAGTACCACAACCAAGGCCTCTCAAGCAGCCAAGCAAATTGTCTTTGCTCAGCACTGTTCAAGACGATTTCCCAAAACTTTAATATTGATGACCTATCCTCAGGATAGGTCATCAATATCAGATTGGCAGGGGTCTGACATCCCTACTGATCAACTGGTTGAAGAGACAGCTGCACTCTGTGCGACCACGGCCTTCCCATCTTTGTTAACTTGCTCGCCATTGACAGCGCAGTGGTCAGCAGGTGTAATTACAATTGAACTGAATGGGATAACTCCTTCCTATATACTTGAATAGGAACGAGCCATTCCATAGAAGTGTCACACTCTGGTGTGGAGGGAATAGCCACACTGAGCGTACGAGGGAAGGGAACAGACCAAACCAGGGAAATGGTCACCTCCTGCAGGGAACCCTGAAACTAGGCCCTGGCTGACTACCAGTATGAACAAGCCTGGGTTGTAGGAAAGTTCATACACAGGAACCTAATAGTAAATGCACCCTAGAAAACCCTGCAGTCTAGTGACACAAGAGAATAAACCCGTTCCTCCAAGAGTAAGGAGGAACAGGAGACTCCAAAAAGGAAAACAACAAAAGGGAAAGAAGACACTTATCTTAAGCAGATTTCGCAGCAACCGGATCTCAGCCAAGATCCACACCACACACTACTAAGTTGGCAGAAAGTATAAACCGCAAGGGATACTGGGAGAGGAAGGGGTAAATAGGAGAAAGCTAATTACCAAGCGGCAACAGCTGAGGGGAAGGGGTGTGGTGAACAGCAACCAAACCAAGGGAAAAGCATGTCAAATTATGTCCCTTTAGAAAGCCGCGCAGAACATCTGATACCAGACGCAAGCGCACTCGTGACATTACCCCCCCTTTTACGGGTGACCTCCGGGCACCCAGGACCAACTTTATCAGGATGACACCTGTGAAAGGCTTTCACTAAACGACTGGCATTCACGTCAGATGCCGGTACCCATGACCTCTCCTCAGGGCCATAACCCTTCCAATGAACAAAATATTGAAGAGTCCCACGAAGAACTCGAGAATCAATGATCTTGACAATCTGGAATTCCAAATTACCATCCACCAAGACAGGAGCGGGTGGCAAGGGAGATGGCTCCAGAGGTTCAACATATCTCTTCAACAAAGATCTGTGAAACACATTATGGATTTTCAGGGCCTGAGGAAGTTCAAGACGAAATGCTACAGGATTAATAATGGCCGTGATCTTATATGGGCCAATAAATCTTGGACCCAACTTCCAAGAAGGAACTTTCAACTTAATGTTCCTAGTAGACAGCCACACAGAATCACCCACACTTAGGTCTGGACCATTCATATGTCTCCTGTCAGCCACATGTTTGTACTTGTTACCCATATTTATCAAGTTATTTTGAATTTTTCGCCATATGGAAGACAATGATGACGAAAAACGTTCTTCCTCAGGAATACCAGAAGTATCAGAACCACAAAATGTGCCAAACTGCGGGTGAAAGCCATATGCACCAAAAAATGGTGACTTACCAGTGGAGTCCTGTCTGCGATTATTTATGGCAAACTCAGCCAGAGACAAAAACGAGGACCACTCCTCCTGGTTCTCAGAGACAAAACATCTCAAGTAAGTCTCCAGACTCTGATTGGTACGCTCAGTCTGTCCATTCGTCTGGGGATGAAAGGCAGAGGAAAAAGACAGTTGTACCCCGAGCCGAGTACAGAACGCCCTCCAGAATCTGGACACAAACTGAGTCCCACGATCAGAGACCACGTCAGTGGGAATGCCATGAAGTTTCACAATGTTGTCAACAAACACTTGTGCAAGAGTTTTAGCATTGGGAAGTCCGGGTAATGCAATAAAGTGCGCCATTTTACTAAAACGATCTACAACCATCAGAATAACTGTCTTACCAGACGACTCAATTCACAGAAAATGGTGCACTACAGCGGAAAATGCAGTTGACAATATATGGCTAAACCCTCACTCTGATGTTAAAATGAGATTTTCGCCAATATATCCTTATATCAAAGACATACCGGAGCCCGAGCACCGCGTCAAGGTATCTCAAGTGACACGGGACCTAACGCTATCCCTACTATGGTATAGGTAATGACAGATAGGTGCATGAGGTCCGAGACACAGCGACCAGCTCCCAGTTACCTCCAGCGTGAAATCACACATACAATGGGAGGGGGGGCGGAGGCTGTATTTCCCACATTGCCCTGACGTCATGTGACCCAGGCTGCACAGGTGCATCTGAATGTTACCCATTAGTATAATCAAGGCACATTCAACCTGGAGTTGCCACGCCTCCAGGAATAAACGTACAAACAGACTCACGGAAAAAAAAAAGTGGTCTCAAATGGCAGAACATGCTCAAAAACCCCAAATGCTGTTGCGCATTTATAACCGGGGGAGCAAATCCCGCACATGTGGCCCGCTGCCAAACGTAATCCCCAGCAAAAAATGCATACAATGGAGGATGCCTGCAGCGGACCACATGTACCACAAAGACATCCTACACAGGGTAGACAAATGTGCGGATGTGACAATCTACATAGAGAAACAATTCACAGAAAATGGTGCACTACAGCGGAAAATGCAGTTGACAATATATGGCTAAACCCTCACTCTGATGTTAAAATGAGACTTTCGCCAATATATCCTTATATCAAAGACATACCGGAGCCCGAGCACCGCGTCAAGGTATCTCAAGTGGCACGGGACCTAACGCTATCCCTACTATGGTATAGGTAATGACAGATAGGTGGGAGCTGGTCGCTGTGTCTCGGACCTCATGCACCTCCACTTGAGATACCTTGACGCGGTGCTCGGGCTCCGGTATGTCTTTGATATAAGGATATATTGGCGAAAGTCTCATTTTAACATCAGAGTGAGGGTTTAGCCATATATTGTCAACTGCATTTTCCGCTGTAGTGCACCATTTTCTGTGAATTGTTTTTCTATGTAGATTGTCACATCCGCACATTTGTCTACCCTGTGTAGGATGTCTTTGTGGTACATGTGGTCCGCTGCAGGCATCCTCCATTGTATGCATTTTTTGCTGGGGATTACGTTCGGCAGCGGGCCACATGTGCGGGATTTGCTCCCCTGGTTATAAATGCGCAACAGCATGGGTAATGGAAGTAGGGGTCCATAGGGTCGTGTATGTGTAACCTTAGAGCGTGCACAGACACTACAGGCTGACACAACACTCTTACGCAGCCCTGGCCACCAGAATCTACGAGAGATGAGGTCGATATGTAACAATGAAATTGAATCTGGTGAAGAAAAAAGACCATCTGGCCTGCCTCGGATTAAGTCGTCTAGGCGACTCCAGGTAAGCCAGATTTTTGTGATCAGTGAATACCGTGATTATGTGAATCGCCCCTTCCAACCAATGACGCCATTCCTCAAAAGCCAACTTAATGGCCAGTAAGGATATATTGGCGAAAAAAAGCACTTGGGCGCCATTTACCAGGTGACGATCCCTGTGATAAAACCGCTCCTACCCCCACATCGGATGCGTCAACCTCCACAATGAAAGGTTGTGACACATCTGGCTGCACCAATATAGGGGCAGAAGAAAAGCATTCCTTCACAGCGGAGAAGGCTTGCAACGCTGCATCAGACCACACTGAGACATCCGTCCCTTTCTTAGTCATGTCAGTTAAGGGTTTAACTATTGTCGAATAGTTCTTAATAAATTTTTGGTAATAGTTGGTGAACCCCAAAAATCGCATAAGAGCCTTCAGATTTTCAGGTCGGTCCCAGTTCAGAACAGCACCTCTGGATCCATACGAAAACCTGAAGATGAAAGCAAGTATCCTAAGAATTGCACCTCGTGTACAGCAAAAGCACATTTCTCTAATTTTGCATACAACTTGTTATCTCTTAAGATTTGCAACACCTGCCTCACGTGATCCTGATGTGTCACAATATCTGGAGAATAAATTAGTATGTCATCCAAATACACGACTACAAACCTCCCCACCAGGTGATGAAAAATGTAATTAACAAAATGCTGGAAGACAACAGGAGCATTGGTCAATCCAAAAGGCATGACCAGGTTCTCAAAGTGGACCTCAGGAGTGTTAAAGGCCGTCTTCCATTCATCCCCTTCCTTGATCCTGACCAGATTATATGCCCCCCTTAAGTCCAACTTGGAGAACACCTTGGCATCCACAATCTGGTTAAACAAGTCAGGAATCAAAGGAAGGGGGTACGGATCACTGACAGTAATCCTATTGAGTTCACGGAAATCCAGACATGGCCTAAGAGTTCCGTACTTTTTTTTTACAAAAAAGAACCCTGCTGCCACAGGAGATTTGGAAGGCCTAATATGTCCTTTAACCAAACCAACCAAACTCTCAGCAATATATTCCTTCATGGCCGTTCTCTCAGGTCCAGAAAGGTTAGATTTGGGCAATTTTGCTCCAGGGATAAGATTGATAGGACAATCGTATTCCCGGTGAGGGGGTAAATCCTGACATCCACCTTCAGAAAATACATCAGAAAAATCCGATATAAAAGAAGGAAGAGTCTTAGTGGTTAAAGAAGAAAAAGATGTATTAAGGCAATTGTCAACACAATAATCGCCCCAATCCACAATTTGTCTAGTATGCCAGTCAATGGACGGATTATGTTTGCTTAACCACGGTAAACCCAGAACCACAGGGGCAGGAAGACCTTCCAACACAACACATGAAATAAGCTCCTGATGAAATTCACCCACTCTTAATTTGATATCATGCACCATCTGAGACAAACACTTCTGAGATAGAGGTGCAGAATCAATAGCAAACACAGAAATCCTCTTATCCAAAGAACTCGGCGATAATCCATGCATACGGACAAACTGAGCATCAATCAAGTTCACCCCTGCCCCACTGTCAATAAACACCTCAATTTTCACCACCTTTGACTCTAGCACCACCTCGGCAGTCAGGAGAAAACGGGTACTACAGGATGAAGTGTCCTTCAGCCTTTCAGACAAACCTTGACAGAATTGGCTACGCAAAGCCGGATCGTTCCATTCAGTATTGGTCGCCCACCTCCGAAACTCAGAGCAATAAATCTCAACCGGCCGCTCACCCTGACAAAGGTCACATATCTGGGTCTCAGCCAGGGAGATATGATCTGGGTCATTATAGATAATCCCTAAAGCCTTGAAAAACTCATCAACTGACCGGAGAGACTGCGATCCGGACGGCAGAGAAAAGGCCCATGACTGCGCATCCCCTTTAAGCAGCGAGATGACCACACCAACCTTCTGCTCCTCATTACCAGAAGAATGTGGACGCAGTCTGAAATACAATTTGCATGCCTCCCTAAATAGAACAAAATTATCACGTTCCCCAGAAAATCTATCCGGGAGGGGGACCTTAGGCTCCAAACAGGTCTGACACTCAGCACCCCCAGAACCACCAGCCTGTGGTCTCTGAATCTGGTTGCAGATGTAAGCCACCTCCAAGCAGAGTCCCTGCAGCCGTTCAGCCAGTGCAGCAATAGCATTCATGTCAGCACAAAAATGACATAAATTTTTGTTTTTCGGCGGTTTATAATGTCATGCTCTGGTGTGGAAGGAATAGCCACAATGAGCGTACGAGGGAAGCCGAGATCCACACCACACACTACTAAGTTGGCAGAAAGTATAAACCGCAAGGAATACTGGGAGAGGAAGGGGTAAATAGGAGAAAGCTAATTACCAAGCGGCAACAGCTGAGGGGGAAGGGGTGTGGTGAACAGCAACCAAACCAAGGGAAAAGGCATGTCAAATTATGTCCCTTTAGAAAGCCGCGCAGAACGTCTGATACCAGATGCAAGCGCACTCGTGACAAGAACTGAATGGGAGGGCTTGTAATTATACCTGCCTCACCACTGTGCTGCTCGACAGCGAACAGGTAAACAATGAAGGGAACACTGCACTCACATGAAGCGTGGACTCCTCTTCACCAACTGATTGGCCGGGGGTGTCGGGTGTCAGTCTGTAAAGGTGGTGAAACAGCCTCCATTCTGTGAATGCACCTGTTCCTGTAAATATAGTTGTTATTAAAACTGATATTTCATTTTTGGCCACAAGATGTCACTGTTACCACAGGAAAGACTATAGCTCCCTGGAGCAATGACCAAGAGATCCTGTTCGGCGGAGGTGGAGCTTCAGACTGGAGAAGTGTGTGGCAGCCATCTTGAGAGTGTTGCTGCAAAAGAGGCAGAGGAGAAAGAGCTACTGTCTGTGTTTCCTAGAGTGATCCACAAGTGAGACTATTCCCTAAGGGAGCAAGACTCTGCAAGGAGATCTAGAACAGAGACTGTTGCAATATTACAGACTAGAAGAACTACCATCAGGAGCCCTGCTGAGAGGACAAGTGGAAGCGTCAGTGAGACTGCATGGTTGCCGGATGAGATCCTCTACCAGATACTTCTGAAAGTTAAGGTACCCAACGGACCGGGTCAGTGAAAGAACTGAGCCCACTGTGCAGACACAGTGGATAACCGTGCACGCACCGCATTATGTTATTGGCGCCAATTCAGTAGCTACTGGGTAAAGCCTGAAGATTAGACAGGTGGTTTGCAGGCTGCAAGCTACCTTACTACAGAAGTGGGGTTTACTGTGGCAAACAACTAGTTATACTCTTTCTGAGGTTTAGTGTTGATTGGTTAAGTTTGTAAGCATTTGTGTTTATACCGCCGGCGCTCCTGAACCACACTTACAGAATTGTTCGTGGAGATTAGGGTATTAAAAGGTATAGCTGCTGGGTTACTATAACCTACAGATAGGCAAAACTGTGGAGAAGCCTGGGCACACACTGATAGAGCACCGTGCTGTGTAACACAAGTGCCTCAGCCTCTAGCTGAGTGTATGTATATATGCTTGGGGTATTTCCTTCCTACAAATGTTAAATACTTAGTAAAATCTTGTTTTTGTCCATCTGAGTTGGAGTCTCCTTCCTTGTCTGTGACTTCGCTGTATCCTGGGGAGCCCACCCCGGTACACGGCTTACATCTTGGCATAGTCGTCAGGATACAGCGATCGTCATGGAAGGGAATGTGGCGGGAAATAATCCCGTGGCGCCAGTCCAGAATGCCCCTGTACAGCCAGGTGAATCAGCCCCAGTGCCTATAATGTCAGCTCAAGTAGGGTACTTGTCAGCTGGGGCTCTGATACAACATCTGCCAAAATTTGACGGTAAAAATATGACGTTGCAAGACTGGACAGAAAGGGTGCGCAGTATAGTTAAATTGTGTAACCTGGTTCCTGAGCTGCGTGCTGAGATAGCAGTGGGGGCCCTAGAGGGTGACGCAAGACGGACAGTGATGGTACGGCCCGAGTCAGAAAGAGACAGTTTGGAAAAAATATTCTGCTTGCTGGATGGATCTCAGGGAGGGCGTACCAAAAGTAGCGCAATTGCGAAGCGGTTTCTTCAGTCGGTCACAGCGAGAGGGAGAGACTATAGTGCAATACTCTAATGCCTTACAGGAGATACTGAATGAAGTGCAGCGACAAGATCCAGAGGCTATGGGAGCCTTCAAGGAAGTGGACTGGCTACTACGTGACCAGTTCATTCTAGGGCTGTCCAACAAGTTGGTACAGAATAAGCTGCAAGAGATGCCCCGGGAGAATGCCAGTCTGACCTTCTACGATGTTTACCTGGAGGCTGTAAGAGGGGAAGAAGATCCCATAGCTGTCGAGGTGAAGGCAGTGAATAGCACACAAGTGACAGGAGGGCAACAGGGTCCTGAAGACTCAGAGTCACTGAAGGATGTAGTCCAGGCCATAGGGGCAGAAGTGAGAGGGCTCCGCCTGGAAGTGTCCCAGATAAAAAGCAGGCTCATCTAGGACTCCGCAAATGGTCACATCATCCTACCCTCCTCCACAGAGGGTGCCTCGGATGGGAGGACCCACCAACCGAGGTTCATCTGGGATGCAGAGAAGAAGGGGACCCCTCTGCTGGATCTGCCGACAATATGATCATATTGCCAAAGACTGCCTGGTACAGTTGGAGCCTCAGCCGGCTTTAAACTCCCAACCGCCACAGTAACGGGGCGTCCTGCCGGCGGTATACCAAAAGCTAAGCCCTGTACGTGGTGAACACGACCTGTATGCCAGCAGCCCCGTTATGGAAGCTGAGCTGGAGGGACAAAAGGTACGCTGCCTAGTCGATACGGGATCAGAGTGCACC
>ONZH01010645.1:0-30626 GCA_900303285.1 Rhinella marina
GAAATTACTTTGCAAGAGAACGCACAGTACAGTTGCCAATTATAAGGCTATATATTGTATATTTCAAGGTACACAGCCGTTTACTAAGTGATCAGACGGTGTGTATGAACACCAGGTTTGAGAAATTACTTTGCAAGAGAACGCACAGTACAGTTGCCAATTGAAAGGCCTATATATTGTATATTTCAAGGTACACAGCCGTGTACTAAGTGATCAGACCGGTGTGTATGAACACCAGTATGAGAAATTACTTTGCAAGAGAACGCACAGTACAGTTGCCAATTATAAGGCCTATATATTGTATATTTCAAGGTACACAGCCCGTGTACTAAGTGATCAGACGGTGTGTATGAACACCAGGTTTGAGAAATTACTTTGGCAAGAGAACGCACAGTACAGTTGCCAATTATAAGGCCTATATATTGTATATTTCAAGGTACACAGCCGTGTACTAAAGTGATCAGACGGTGTGTATGAACACCAGGTTTGAGAAATTACTTTGCAAGAGAACGCACAGTACAGTTGCCAATTAAAGGCCTATATATTGTATATTTCAAGGTACACAGCCGTGTACTAAGTGATCAGACGGTGTGTATGAACACCAGGTATGAGAAATTACTTTGCAAGAGAACGCACAGTACAGTTGCCAATTATAAGGCCTATATATTGTATATTTCAAGTACACAGCCGTGTACTAAGTGATCAGACGGTGTGTATGAACACCAGGTTTGAGAAATTACTTTGCAAGAGAACGCACAGTACAGTTGCCAATTATAAGCCTATATATTGTATATTTCAAGGTACACAGCCGTGTACTAAGTGATCAGACGGTGTGTATGAACACCAGGTTGAGAAATTACTTTGCAAGAGAACGCACCAGTACAGTTGCAATTATAAGGCCTATATATTGTATATTTCAAGGTACACAGCCGTGTACTAAGTGATCAGACGGTGTGTATGAACACCAGGTTTGAGAAATTACTTTGCAAGAGAACGCACAGTACAAGTTGCCAATTATAAGGCCTATATATTGTATATTTCAAGGTACACAGCCGTGTACTAAGTGATCAGACGGTGTGTATTGAACACCAGGTTTGAGAAAATTACTTTGCAAGAGAACGCACAGTACAGTTGCCAATTATAGGCCCTATATATTGTATATTTCAAAGGTACACAGCCGTGTACTAAGTGATCAGACGGTGTGTATGAACACCAGGTTTTGAGAAATTACTTTGCAAGAGAACGCACAGTACAGTTGCCAATTAAAAGGCCTATATATTGTTATTTTCAAGGTACACAGCCGTGTACTAAGTGATCAGACGGTGTGTATGAACACCAGGTTTGAGAAATTACTTTGCAAGAGAACGCACAGTACAGTTGCCAATTATAAGCGCCTATATATTGTATATTTCAAGGTACACAGCCGTGTACTAAGTGATCAGACGGTGTGTATGAACACCAGGTTTGAGAAATTACTTTGCAAGAGAACGCACAGTACAGTTGCCAATTATAAAGGCCTATATATTGTATATTTCAAGGTACACAGCCGTGTACTAAGTGATCAGACGGTGGTGTATGAACACCAGGTATGAGAAATTAACTTTTGCAGAAGAAACGCACCAGTACAGTTGCCAATTATAAGGCCCTATATATTGTATATTTCAAGGTACAACAGCCGTGTACTAAGTGATCAGACGGTGTGGTATGAACACCAGGTTTTGAGAAATTACTTTGCAAGAGAACGCACAGTACAGTTGCCAATTATAAGGCCTATATATTGTATATTTCAAGGTACAACAGCGTGTACTAAGTGATCAGACGGTGTGTATGAACACCAGGTTTGAGAAATTACTTTGCAAGAGAACGCACAGTACAGTTGCCATTATAAGGCCTATATATTGTATATTTCAAGGTACACAGCCGTGTACTAAGTGATCAGACGGTGTGTATGCAACACCAGGTTTGAGAAATTACTTTGCAAGAGAACGCACAGTACAGTTGCCAATTGAAAGGCCTATATATTGTATATTTCAAGGTACACAGCCGTGTACTAAGTGATCAGACGGTGTGTATGAACACCAGGTTTGAGAATATTACTTTGCAAGAGAACACACAGTACAGTTGCCAATTATAAGGCCTATATATTGTATATTTCAAGGTACACAGCCGTTGTACTAAGTGATCAGACGGTGTGTATGAACACCAGGTATGAGAAATTACTTTGCAAGAGAACGCACAGTACAGTTGCCAATTAATAAGGCCTATATATTGTATATTTCAAGGTACACAGCCGTGTACTAAGTGATCAGACGGTGTGTATGAACACCAGGTTTGAGAAATTACTTTGCAAGAGAACGCACAGTACAGTTGCCAATTGAAAGGGCCTATATATTGTATATTCAAGGTACACAGCCGTGTACTAAGTGATCAGACGGTGTGTATGAACACCAGGTTTGAGAAATTACTTTGCAAGAGAACGCACAGTACAGTTGCCATTGAAAGGCCTATATATTTTATATTTCAAGGTACACAGCAGTAGTGCCAAATATAGTTTGGTATGTAGCAGAGCACCTAATACACCCAGCTAATGCCTCTCTCTGTCCCTACTCCAGCAGCTATCCCTGAATACGGCAGCCGTTCTCTGTAAAGTGTATCTTGTAGTAAAGCTATCACTGTACTGCACTATAGTAGCCCTGATAAGGGCTTTTAATCACGCTCCTGCCTGTCCAACAGCTAAAACCTGTCTCTCCCTTCTCCAGCCTCTGTCCCTGACTAAGTTCACGCAGCATATGCGAACGAGCAGGAAGAGCTGAGTTTTTAATATTCGAGGTCACATGGTTTTTCCAGCCAATGCATGTAGACGCCGTTTTCGCGCTGCCAGCGTGCTCAGTGTGCTCAGCGTGCCTGTCATACCCCCCCTGCATGGTGATTGGTGGAAAAAGAGCACCAGGGAACGTGGGAGGGGAAACGAATTCTAAGTGCGCCATCGCCGTTATACTCGAAAGAAATCGAGCACGCCGAATATCGTAGTATTCGATCGAATACCAGCTCGATCGAACACTACTCGCTCATCTCTATTATCCACACATCTTATCTTTGCTTCTCATCCCCTTGGTATGTCTTCA
Organism: Rhinella marina; assembly: GCA_900303285.1. Lineage (NCBI taxonomy): Eukaryota > Metazoa > Chordata > Amphibia > Anura > Bufonidae > Rhinella > Rhinella marina. The sequence goes on from ONZH01010645.1 coordinate 3,126, forward strand.
TTGAATCTAACTGCTGCACCTAACTTTCACAGAATCTGATATTACCCACAAATCTCATCTTTTCTTATCCCCTGTTCTGTTTTAATTGAACTATAATACCTGTTGGATTTATTGAGGATTTGTTTACATTGACTATTTCACTCCTTTAGCTGGTCCTTCTTTGATTAGGCCAAATGTAGCCTTCTCCCCTCTTGGTCATAGCTGATTGGCAGTCCATGGTGATCCACCAGTAGTAACTACCCGGGAAGATAAATCCAACAGCAGCAAGGGGAGCTGGGGCTTCTTCCCTGGGTGCAACCTTGCCTTACCGCTGCAGAGAGAAGTCCTTACCCCTGCTGTCCTGGCAGGAGAATCTGGAAAAGTAAAGGTCAAGTCCGACTTCTGGAAGAAGGCGGCAGTGGAGTTCCACCATGGCAGCCAGCTTGGCCTACAGGAGGCAGGAGCTTCCTCTGATCTCATTAAGTAGTAGTTCAAGCGAGGAACCCTTCTACTGGCTGAGTGATTTCATTTTCAAGGATGCCTCAGGAGGACACTGTGGACTGCACCTGATGAGTGAGAGCTAGTTGGCACTTGTTTTATTTAGTTTGTATTGCCCCCGTTTGAATCTCACCCAAATGGAAATGGCTTTTCAGGACTCCCCCCATTCTGTATAAAATTCTCAGTTGAGCCTAAGCATGCCTATTTTCCTTTTCCCCCCTTCTCAGTTTATTTAGGAGCCCCTTTGCAGAGAGGGTTCTGTATTTGCTGATATTTTATATTATCCCATCCATGTGGATTACAAAATGACCTCACGTGGATTACAATTGAATTTTGGACTGTGTTCCAGTGTTTTAACATGCCAAGCATCCACTACTTGAAGAGAGACTCAAACGTATATCTGCGCCTTTTATGCTTGCAAATGTGAAATTGCACTAAAATGTTTGCATAATTGTCTTTTTTTTGCTGTATTTTAGCAATAATGTTCTTATAGGTTCAACAACGTTCAAGCAGCATGCTACCTTGCCACTGCTGCAAAAAAACATTAATCAAGTGGGCCATGAAAGCAATTCACTATCTATGCTCATAACAACTTCTCCAGGTGTACACCATAGTGTGCAACTTTCTGCTCCACAAAAATCGCAAGGAGTGGCTCACGTGTTCTGCCACGTGAGAGTGCAAGGCAGGGATGGCTTTTTAGGAGAAATAATGCTGGTATCCAGTGAAGCTGAGTGCATGCTATCAGCTTGTAGATCATAAAACATCAACTTCACCACCAACAACTAAGCCATGTAGGAATTTAAATTAGGCACCAGTGGATTGTTGGGCATGTAGAGATGTTTTCTGTTTTCTGTTTTATCGATAGTGTACAATTTACCAGGGGAGTAGGAGCCTGAGCGGGAGGCAGTAAGTGAGGATGCTAATATGAGAGACACTGTACTGCCCTTGAATGCTGCTGCAAGGGAGAATGGAAGAAGGAAACTTTTTTTGCGGTAGCTGGCTGCCACCTTTGTTTGCCCACAAGATGAGGTGGTGATCATGTGTTAAATATAGCTGAGGTGCCTATATCTGTATTTGGTTGCCCATGGCCTTTTTTACTTTTGCACAGCTTTCACAGGACATTGCTTCTTTCTTACTGCATCATCAATAAAAACTGCCAGAAGGGAGATATTCGTGAAGAGCTATAGGAACCCGAGCTTCACACGTTTTTGGCTTAATGCACCCATAGTGTCAGCGAATTCACCAGATCCAGAAGCAGATATGGCCTGGCTGTTCTTTGTAAAGTATGTAATCTTAGCTCTTTACTGCTGCTGCCACCACCCTCCTTTTTTGATGTTTCCTCCTCCACAGTACCTCTATACTTAGCAAACTTAGATCCTGTCCTTTCATATTAACTTTGGACGGGTGAGATATCATGGTGGGCTCTTTGGCCTCCTCGTCTTCTCTGCATTTTCCCCAACTGCCACTGCTAACCTCACCGCTGACACTAGAATTATGGGTGTCACAATTACCACCACCAACACAGCTATGCCTCCCGCTAAACCTTCTCCTCGGGGCAGTCCAAACGATGACTGCTCTCACACAAGTCAACAGGGAGTGTCTCTTAACTATCTGCATATGGCATAGAGAGGTTTTCTTGCCACTTCTTTGGAAAAATGAAGGTGCCCCACTAAGAAGGGTCAGTGAAGGGAGAAAGGACTCCACTGAAAGGTTTCTATGGGGCTGCAAGGAGGAGGATCAGGAGGAACAAGAAATCATTTGATTAACAAAAAATCCCTTTAGGGATGCTCCAGTAAATGTTTGCTAAGACATAACTTTTATTTGAGACTTTTAAATACATGTGAACACTAACAAAGAATAGATAATTAAAACTATCAGCTAATCTTTAATTCTTTTCGTAATTTATGCCCGATCTGGGATTACTGATATACAAGGACAAGATGTGTTTGGAGAGAGGAAGGATTATGATAGTCACTACGAAGTTAGTTAGTAACCAGGATTACTCCATAGATGAAGCAGTGATATCCCATCTACTGTATATCGCTCTCTGTGACAAGGGTTTTTTTTCGTCACAGATTAGTGCCTGGCAGCGATGGGGTACAGGGCCGAAGGTGTGTCTGCTGCGCTTTAATTTTACCTTGCTAGCAGCAGTCTTCCTTTGCACCTCTATCGGCAATCACACTCGCTAACTGCCAAGAAGCTTTATCATGCTATTGATAATATGGCTGCTATCACTGGATCAGAGCACGCTAAATCCAGAGTCCTATAATCACTGCCAGATATACTTTATTGGTATTTCACCCTGCCTAGCTACATCTCTCCCTCAAACCTCACTTGCACATCTAATCCAAAGGAACAGCTGGCTAAAACCTACGATATAACCCTTTTCCCCTGACGAAGCCACAGTTAGCGTCAAAACATGTTGGGAGGGCTATAGCGTTAGGTTTTTGCCAGCTGTACCTTTGGATTAGATGTGCAAGTGAGGTTTGAGGGAGAGATATAGCTAGGTAGGGCGAAATACCAATAAAGTATATCTGGCAGTGATTATAGAACAATTGCATTCTACACACTCCCACAATAGCTAAAGCATTACAAGAGTTTTACTCGGCCCTTAATAACCTTAAGCAGAATGAGAGTCAGGAAGAGCCCCTACATAGAGTGGAAATTATGTCTACTTTTCTTAGCACGCTTCATTTGCCCTCTTTGTTATGGCTGTTCATTTAACACACACAGGATGAAGTGAATTCTATTACCTATAGCTTCACCCCAGGTAGGAGTCCAGGCCCTGAAGGCTTTCCTTTTTTATAGTACAAGAAGTTCCAGGATATTCTTCTATCTTATTTTACTGAGGTAGGTAATGCACAAGGTAAGAGGCTCCTTCGAAAGACACAGGAATCATACGTTACCCATATACACAAGGACGTCAAGTGCCTACAAACTTGAGGAAGTTACAGACCTATATAACTTTTGAATACTGATCTGAAGATATGGGCAACTATTTTAGCTGTGAGATAGAGTTCCATATTGCTCTAACTCATAACATGCAAACAATCTGTTTTTGTAAGAGGTAGGGAGGGGAAGGACAACTTTCACCGCATATTAAACTCTATCTATCTGGCACATAGCAGAAAGATCCACCTAGTTCTTTTTGGTATTGATGCTGCAAGGGCATATGATGGAGTTAATTGGGTTTTCATAAGGTTGGCTCTACACAAATTCAACCTTCCTGACACCTTCATCCAGTCAATTTTCACTGGATATAGGCAACTGGATATGGGCAACCACACGCTAGACTATGGGTTAATGGTACACTTTCCCCTGTCTGTGAGATAAATAATGGGATGAGGCAGGGGTGTCTTTTATCTCCAACTCTGTTTATTTTGGTGGCAGAAACTTCACTCTAATTTATTAGGCAGGCCACTGAGATAGTGTGCTTACAGTATGGCAGTGTGCACGCTTTTCGCACACAGTGTTGGCTCCTCTTTCCATAACCATAGCCTTGGCTCCCTCTTTGCTGATCCCAGTTAACCTTCTTCCTGACTTAATGCAGGTTTCTTCAGATGACTACCCAGAATTGAGGGCCTCCCATAGTGGAGGAGCTTCTGTCGGAACAGAAAATTCAATCCTCAGATATACTTCCCCACTGTATTAGAATGCCATCCATATTTATTTCTGTCCATCTCCCATTGTAAGATAATATGTCAAAAAGCACTTGAAACCACATTCCGGAGACCTCTTACTTCTTAGGAAGGAGCCAAATATGTAATATCCCAGAGTGGGCAATACCACCTACAACCTGCTACTATCTAATGCCTGACCAATGTGTGACACCACTATGCCTTTTGTTTCCAGGTCTGTTCAGAGAGTGCTTTGTAACTGTTATTTATTGCTCAGTTGAGTCTGAGTTTTGGTCCTAGCCAGAGGCTAGAGAAGTAGTGCAGTGCAGTCCTGGCCTAGAAGCCTGAGAGGGAACACGGCAGGCAATTTGCAGCCAGAGTCAAGTCAGCCCTTACTCAGAGGTTGGAAGAGTTGCAACTGAGACCCGACAGTCTATCAAAGTGTTGTCAGAAGACCTGCTATCAGTGGCATGTATCCCAGATGAAAACGGCCCCTTACAAGATACCAGCACAGTGGTAATAGAGAAAAGAACCCTGCTCAGCTGCCAGTGCACCACAAAACATGCTGGAGCCAAGAGCAACTGTGATTTTGTATGAGCTGCTACCCATTCATGCCAGTATTGAATAAATCAAGTTAACTTGCATCAGAGTCTCGATTTTACTCTTTTCAGTTCCTACCAATTACGTAAGAAATTTCTTTGTAACTGCTATGCGGTCTGACCTTGCCAGATCCAGGTAGGAACACTGTGACATCCCTCATAGCCATACCACTGTTCAGCATAGAAGTAACCTAGAAGTAGTAGAGCCCCTGGGGACCAGCTCTCTGTGCGAATACTATCAACTTCTCATGGCTTCTCAACTTGTGTACGTCTCTAGGAGAATCATTATAAACTTCTCTCCAGGTGATACAAGATGCTTGAGTTTTTATATGAAAGGAGGTTTTTCTGCTTCAAAACACTGATGGAGAGGTGGGGTCTTCACCTCACATTTGGTGGACTTGCCTTATGATTGAGCATATGATTTGGAATGGAGTGTAGGATATGATCAGACAGGTCCCCTTGCCTGATTTTCAGCTTTCCCTTGATATGACCGCTCTGGCCAGACCAAGCACCTTATATAACCCCTCTAAAACCTACTCCAAGTTTGGCAGCACAGGCGTTCAATTGCTGGCTCCCTGTAAGGGATCTGGCATGAGCCCTCCCCTGCCTGTGGCTATCCTAGGTAATAGGGTTCTTGCTTTTTTCTTTTTCTTTTCATTTTCTTTTTCATGGCGTACTTGAAAGAGTGCCTTGCTTCTTCTATTTCTTCTGCTCCAGAGCATGACTGATTGTGCCATCTGTAGTCAACCCCCCCCTTCACAATTCCTTACATATTTGGTTAGATTTGAGCTATGAGTTCACTGATTGCCATTAAGTAGACTAGAGCACTCTTTTGTATTTTTGCATGACATTGGATCATTGTATTATTACATTTCCCAAGTTATATTTCTCTATGGTTTTTGAAAGCATGAAAATAAAAATGTATTAAAAAAGGTTTACTATTGTATAAAAGTAGTAAAATGTAAAAAAAAAAAAATAAATATATATATATATATATATATATATATATATATATATATAAAATGAATATAAACCTATATGTATTTGGCATTACTTTGTTCATACTGAACCAGAAAGTAAAGTTAGCATGTTATATCTGCCAAAAAATGAACACTGCATCATTTATAATGTAACAACTCAGTGGCAGACTTGCTGTTTTTTCCCAATCCACCCCTCAGAAAGAGTTATTAATAGAGATGAGCGAGTAGTGTTCGATCGAGCCGGTATTCGATCGAATACTACCCTATTCGGCATACTCGATTTCGATCGAGTATAACGGCGATGGCGCACTTAGAATTCGTTTCCCCTCCCACCTTACCTGGCGCTCTTTTTCCACCAATCACCATGCAGGGGGGGTATGACAGGCCCGTGGAGCATGCTGGCAGCGCGAAAACGGCGTCTACATGGATTGGCTGGAAAAACCACATGACCTCGAATCATAAAAACTCAGCTCTTCCTGCTCGTTCGCATATGCTGCGTGAACTTAGTCAGGGACAGAGGCTGGAGAAGGGAGAGACAGGTTTTAGCTGTTGGACAGGCAGGAGCGTGATTAAAAGCCCTTATCAGGGCTACTATAGTGCAGTACAGTGATAGCTTTAATACCATATACACTCTGCAGAGAACGGCTGCTGTATTCAGGGATAGCTGTTGGAGTAGGGACAGAGAGAGGCATTAGTGGTGTATTAGGTGCTCTGCTACATACCAAACTATATTTGGCACTACTGTTCTGCGTTCTTTTTGGCTGCAAAACCCTGTTATATACCTAGTGTGTATATGCACCATCTGATCTTCTGGCAGTATATGGCTGTGTACATTTTTTTTTTTATACAGTTTCTTTGGCTCTAGTGTTCTGGGTTCTGTGTGCCTGCAATACCCTTTTTGTATATCAGGTGTAAATACCCACCGTCTGACCTGTTAGTACACGGCTGTGTACCTAGAAATATTAAAAAAAAAGGCATTTTATTTGGCACCTGTACTGTGCGTTCTGCGTGCCTGCAAAAATCTTGTATATACATGGTGTTAATACACACCGTCTGACCTGTTAGTACAAGGCTGTGTACCTAGAAATATTTTTAAAAAAAGGCCTTTTATTTGGCACCTGTACTGTGCGTTCTGCGTGCTTGCAAAATTATTTTATATACGTGGTGTTAATACACACCGTCTGACCTGTTAGTACACGGCTGTGTACCTAGAAATATAAAAAAAAGGCATTTTATTTGGCACCTGTACTGTGCATTCTGCGTGCTTGCAAAAATCTTGTATATACGTGGTGTTAATACACACCGTCTGACCTGTTAGTACACGGCTGTGTACCTAGAAATATAAAAAAAAAGGCATTTTATTTGGCACCTGTACTGTGCGTTCTGCGTGCCTGAAAAAATCTTGTATATACGTGGTGTTAATACACACCGTCTGACCTGTTAGTACAAGACTGTGTACCTAGAAATATTTAAAAAAAAAAGGCCTTTTATTTGACACCTGTACTGTGCGTTCTGCGTGCTTGCAAAATTATTTTATATACGTGGTGTTAATACACACCGTGTGACCTGTTAGTACACGGCTGTGTACCTAGAAATATAAAAAAAAGGCATTTTATTTGGCACCTGTACTGTGCGTTCTGCGTGCTTGCAAAAATCTTGTATATACGTGGTGTTAATACACACCGTCTGACCTGTTAGTACACGGCTGTGTACCTAGAAATATTTAAAAAAAAGGCATTTTATTTGGCACCTGTACTGTGCATTCTGCGTGCCTGAAAAAATCTTGTATATACGTGGTGTTAATACACACCGTCTGACCTGTTAGTACAAGACTGTGTACCTAGAAATATTAAAAAAAAGGCCTTTTATTTGGCACCTGTACTGTGCGTTCTGCGTGCTTGCAAAATTATTTTATATACGTGGTGTTAATACACACCGTCTGACCTGTTAGTACACGGCTGTGTACCTAGAAATATTTAAAAAAAAGGCATTTTATTTGGCACCTGTACTGTGCGTTCTGCGTGCCTGAAAAAATCTTGTACATACGTGGTGTTAATACACACCGTCTGACCTGTTAGTACAAGGCTGTGTACCTAGAAATATTAAAAAAAAGGCCTTTTATTTGGCACCTGTACTGTGCGTTCTGCGTGCTTGCCAAAATCTTGTATATAGGTGGTGTTAATACACACCGTCTGACCTGTTAGTACACGGCTGTGTACCTAGAAATATTAAAAAAAAAGGCATTTTATTTGGCACCTGTACTGTGCGTTCTGCGTGCTTGCAAAAATCTTGTATATACGTGGTGTTAATACACACTGTCTGACCTGTTAGTACACTGCTGTGTACCTAGAAATATAATAAAACCCGGCATTTTATTTGGCACCTATACTGTGCGTTCTGCGTGCTTGCCAAAATCATGTATATACGTGGTGTTAATACACACCGTCTGACCTGCTAGTACACGGCTGTGTACCTAGAAATATAAAAAAAAGGCATTTTATTTGGCACCTATACTGTGCGTTCTGCGTGCTTGCAAAAATCTTGTATATACGTGGTGTTAATACACAGCGTCTGACCTGTTACTACACGGCTGTGTACGCCAAATATTGTAACAAAAAAAAAAAAATGCGGAGGGCTACCGAAATCGGACGTGGACGTGGACGAGGACGGGGGCGCGGAAATGCTGTTGGGGGTCTTGTTGAAGACAGTGGGGATACAATGCGTGCTGGTGAGGGGCAGCCAGGATTCCGCTCATCCAGAATCCCTGCCTTTATGGGACAGTTAAGCAGGGGGTGGGTTACACCGCTATTGAGGCCTGAGCAGTGTGAACAGGTGGTGCAATGGATAGCCGATAGCGCTTCCACACAGTTGTCCACCAGCGAGTCATCCACACAGTCTCACTCTGACCCTCCTTCCTCCACACCTGGCCAACAGAGTCATCCCACCCTTGACCCCTCCCAGGAGCTCTTTTCGGGTCCTTTTTCAGATGTGCCGGAAGAATCCCAGGAGCTAGCAGAGGAATTTGTTTGTAGTGATGCCCAACCACTTGAGTATTCGCCATCTCCTGCTGATGTGGACCCTGAACCAGCATCTGTTATCATGAGCGATGATGATGATGAGACGCAGTTGCCATCAAGGGAGGCTGTTGGAATGTCCAGTGGGCAGGAGGAGGAGCAGAGTGAGGAAGTGGAAGAGGAGGTGGTGGATGACGAAATGACCGACCCCACTTGGCCAAGGGTGATGTCCAGCGGGGAAAGCAGTGGAGAGGTGGTGGTCTGCGCAGCACCGAAAAAGGCAGCAAGAGGCAGAGGGATGTCCAGAGGCAGAGGGATGTCCACAGGCAGAGGGATGTCCACAGGCAGAGGGATGTCCAGAGGCAGAGGACAGTCCAGACAGAGAAGTGAGGCCACAGCCAGCAGGGCCGAAGCTGTTCCCGGCAGCAGGCAGTCGCGCGAAGCTCCCCCATCGAGGCCTCGTACTTCAGTGGTGTGGAGATTTTTTAATGTTTGTGCGGATGACAAACTGAGCGCTGTTTGCACACTCTGCCACTCAAAACTGAGTAGGGGCTCTGAGAAGAGCAATATGACCACCTCAGGCATGCGGCGTCACTTGGAAGTCAAGCACTGGGCTGAGTGGGAGAGAGCAAACGCAATACAACCTGCGCCAGGTCTTCCTGCCACTGCCTCTTCCCCTTTGTTGTGTGCTGCCACTGCGGTCCAGACCTCCAGCCAGGACACCTCCACATCTGCCTCTGCCTCGACTACTTTGGGGCCTTCTCCTGCTGCCTCCCCTTCCCCCGCATCTTCGCCTGCACCTTCACACTCCTCGTCCCATCAACTGTCCATCCCGCAGGCGTTCGACCGCAGGCGGAAGTACGCCTCGAGTCACCCCCAAGCCCAAGCCTTAAACTGCCACATCTCCAAACTGCTGGCCCTGGAGATGTTGCCGTTTAGGCTTGTGGAGACACAGGCCTTCCGCGACCTGATGGCGGCTGCCGCACCTCGCTATTCCATCCCCAGCAGCCACTACTTTTCCCGGAGTGCCGTCCCTGCCCTGCACCAGCACGTGTCGCGTAACATCAGGCGGGTCCTGAGGTACGCAGTCAGCGCAAAGGTCCACTTGACCACCGACTCGTGGACAAGCGCTTGCGGCCAGGGACGATACATCTCTTTGACGGCACACTGGGTCAATGTTGTGGAAGCGGGGACGGGGTCGCAAACAGAGACGGCCTACCTACCACCCCCGCCCAAGATTTCCAGCACGGGTTCTGATAAACCCCCCTCCTCTTCCTCCTCCTCCTCCTCTGCCTTAACATCACCCTCAGCCGCTAGCTGGAAGCGTTGCAGCACTGGCGCGGGGAGACGTCAGCAGGCGGTGCTTAAGCTCATCAGCTTGGGCGACAGGAAGCACAGAGCCCCAGAGGTGAGGGACGCCATATTGCAGCAGACGGAGATGTGGCTGTCGCCTCTGCAGCTAGGACCAGGCATGGTCGTGTGCGATAACGGCCGTAACCTGGTGGCGGCTCTGGAGCTTGCCGAACTCAATCACGTACCATGCCTGGCCCACGTTTTTAATCTGGTAGTCCAAAAATTTCTAAAGACTTACCCCAACCTGGCAGAGCTACTGGTGAAAGTGCGGCGCTTGTGCGCTCACTTTCGGAAGTCAACTGTAGCTGCTGCTAGCTTAAAAAAACTCCAGCAACGCCTCCATTTGCCTGAACATCGGCTGTTGTGCGACCTGCCGACTCGCTGGAATTCCACCTATTCCATGTTGGCCAGGGTGTGTGAGCAGCAGAGAGCATTGATGGAGTACCAGATTATGAATCCACGCGTGCCTCCAACTCAGCTCCCTCAGTTTGCCAACCACGAGTGGCCATGGATGGCAGACATATGCGATGTACTGCGTATCTTTGAGGAGTCCACCAAGAAGGTCAGCAGCGAGGACGCTATAGTGAGCGTAACCATCCCGCTCCTATGCGTCCTTAAAGAATCGCTCATCGCAATAAGGGAGAACGCATTGCACGCAGAGGAGACGGGGGTAGGAGGAGACGCAACGGAGCTACACAGTCAGACCACACTTTTGTCTGCTTCACGGTGGCAGTTGCAGGAGGAGGAGGATGAGGAGGAGGAGGACGACGTGGAGGTGGCTGTGGAAGAGGAGGAGGATGCTGGCGGCGAGGGTAGCAGTCAGGCTGTGTGCGTCCCATTGGTTCAGCGCAGATGGGGCGGAGATGAGGCGGAAGAGGAGGAAATGGCAAGTGATCCTTCTGGTGGGGGCAGTGAGGTCATGCCTATTCAGAGTCTGGCACACATGGCTGACTTCATGCTGGGCTGCTTTTCCCGGGACACACGTGTTGTCCGGATAGTGGAGAACAAACTGTACTGGGTCTTCGCACTCCTGGACCCCCGGTATAAAGATAACGTCTCCTCTTTTATTCCGGTAGAGGAGAGGACGAATCGATTGCTGGAATACCAGAGGAAACTCGTGCAGAACATGATGGAGATTTTCCCACCCACCATCGCTGGCGGCAGAGAGGAGAGGGTCTCCCAGAGTCCCACAACATCCATCAGGCCCACAGCCACCAGGGGAACACTCTCCAAGGTGTGGGACACGTTCATGGCACCCCCTCGTGCAACTTCCATCACTGCGGGGCCCGCTATCAGCAGGAGGGACAAGTATCGGCGGATGTTGCGGGAGTACCTGGCAGACCGTACCCCTGTCCTCCCCGATCCCTCGGCGTCCTACACTTACTGGGTCTCCAAGTTGGACACGTGGCTGGAACTGTCCCTGTACGCCTTGGAGGTGCTTGCCTGCCCTGCCGCCAGCGTGCTATCAGAAAGGGTGTTCAGCGCAGCCGGGGGCATTATAACCGATAAGCGCAGCCGCCTGTCAACCGATAGTGCCGACAGGCTGACGCTAATCAAAATGAACAGCAGGTGGATTGACCCGGACTTTGCTTCTCCAACAGTGGAAAGCAGCCAAAAGTGAAGTGCCATCTGTATGAAGTGCCATTTCCTCCTCCACCTCCTCCTCCTCCTCCTTAACCGCCGTAGAATTGCTCCGTGAAAAAAAATAAATATATATATATATATAATATATATATATATATATATATTTATGGCTCACCTCTTGGGCCTACAAACAATTTTTCTCATGGCTCACCTCTTGGGCCTACAAACAATTTTTAAGAGGTCTCACTTCTTGGGCCTACAAACAATTTTTAAGAGGTCTCACCTCTTTGGCCTCCACATAATTTTTAAGAGGTCTCACCTCTTGGGCCTACAAACAATTTTTTCTCATGGCTCACCTCTTGGGCCTACAAACAATTTTTAAGAGGTCTCACCTCTTGGGCCTACAAACAATTTTTATTATGGCTCACCTCTTGGGCCTTAATACAATTGTTAAGGAGTCTCACCTCTTTGGGCCTACAAACAATTTTTCTCATGGCTCACCTCTTGGGCCTACAAACAATTTTTAAGAGGTCTCACCTCTTGGGCCTACAAACAATTTTTAAGAGGTCTCACCTCTTTGGCCTCCACATAATTTTTAAGAGGTCTCACCTCTTGGGCCTACAAACTATTTTTCTCATGGCTCACCTCTTGGGCCTACAAACAATTTTTAAGAGGTCTCACCTCTTGGGCCTACAAACAATTTTTATTATGGCTCACCTCTTGGGCCTTAATACAATTGTTAAGAGGTCTCACCTCTTGGGCCTACAAACAATTTTTAAGAGGTCTCACCTCTTGGGCCTACAAACAATTTTTATTATGGCTCACCTCTTGGGCCTTAATACAATTTTTAAGAGGTCTCACCTCTTTGGCCTCCACTTAATTTTTTCGAGGGCTCACCTCTTGGGCCTCCATATAATTTTTTCGAGGGCTCACCTCAAGCTAACTTTGAGCACTCATTAAAATATTTTCACAACAAGGACCTAAGAGCCCTCGATGGGAGAGCTTTATGTGGGGGCCTGTTATAGGGAAAAGATGCGGCCCTGCGGGCTCTAGCCTGCCTTCTCCATGAGCCTCTGGCCAGCCCACGGCCTCTTCCTGCCTTTTGCGGTCCTACGCATCCCTCAACATCCCCACTGCTTTACCTGCTAGACATAACACTGGGCCAGGTCGGGTCACTGACTTCGTCATACTCAACCACCTCCTCTTACACTGCCTCACTTTGCTCCAACAGCCTCCCTTGCTGGCAACTGTGTCTCATCATCGTCCCTAATCATTTTACACTTTAGTGCCCGTTCCACACCACCATCAGCTAGAGATGGAGCTTGCTCCAGTGTTTGGGCATCAGAACAAACAAAATCCTCAGATAGCTCCTGCGATTCTTGCATGGGTGGGAACACTGGGTTGATAACATTGGGCAGGGTGGGAGGAAGGAGGGTCAGAGTGAGGTCCCTACAGTTTCTGCAGGCTATCGACGAGACTGGACTTTGTGGACTTGACTGGGTGGTGGACAGATTTAACAAATCTAGAAGGAGAAGGAAGGGTTTGCCGAGCTGTCTGTAAGGGTTGCGGAAATCCAGATAGAACAAAGGCCCAAAACTTGGGTGGGGGTAGCAGGTTTGCCCGTCCCCGCCTCCACAACATTCACCCAGTGTGCTGTCAGGGAGATGTAGCATCCCCGGCCTCAAACCAAAGTGTTGGTGGTCAAATGGCCTTTTGCAGTAACCGTGTTACTCGGGCGTGGATGATGTTTTGGGACATGTGCCTGGGCAAGGCAGGGATGGCACAGAGGGAAAAATAGTGATGGCTTGATTGCTTTCCCCCTTGCCTATGCCATCTGTGGTTGTCATAGGCAACGTGATTTTAAGGGGTGCAGAATTTTATCTTCTTTTTTGTCTAGTTTGGCTTGGGTCCATGGCAATGTAGAGGAAAGAAGGTTTCCTTGTATGGTCTCACTTTACAGAGAGGTTATATTGTCTTTGGAGTGTATTGTTGAGAGGCTTTGATAGTGGCGTAATAGTGCGACTTGGGCGCGTTATATGCACCCAGACATGCTTCCCCTGCTGTCCCAGTTGCATTCCAGCAGTGTTGGCATCCTTTTCTGAGGTTTCAGGGTGGACTTGGTGACCTCCAAGTGGTCGAATTGAGATTTCCAAGTGGCGAGCATTTTTTTCCCATAGACTTTAATGGGATTCGATATTCGGTCGAATAGTCGAATATCGCGGTCTATTCGAATCGAATTTCGAACTTTCGAATATTTCACTACTCGCTCATCTCTAGTTATTAAAAGTTCATCAGTAAGTTATGTGTACCCCAAAATGGCACCATTAAAAACTACAACCTATCCTGCAAAAACAAGCCCTCAAATGACTACACTAACAGCAAAATAAAAAGTTATAGCACTTGGAAGGAAACAATTAAAAAAATGGAAAAAAATATTTCAGTCATTAAGGCCAAAACAGGCTGCTCACAAAGGGATTAACTGTAGAATAACGTTGGTCCAATGTCCAGCTAGATCCTTCTAATGTTGTTTCTCCTTTCGAATGTCTTAATCTTCTAGGTATTTGTAAATAAAATAAAGGTGTCTCTGAGGACCAAGACAAATTGTAGCACCTACAGTATTTTACAGACTATACAGTCTATACTAAAAATTGGGTCAACGTCCCTATAAATCATAAATAATGCAGAATCTACATTGAAAAATTCTTTTTTGCAGAATGGATCAAGTTCAGGAAACCAGGGCAAATTTGAGCAAGTAACTTATAGACTGGGTCAGAAATGTGCAGTGATCTGAAGTTCAAGGTACACAGAGGTGAATATCATGTTGGTGTGAATATGCAGGTGACATTTAATTGACTAATTTCAAACTGTAACAGAGAGCTCTACAGCAGAGAGCTCAAGAAGTCTACAGCAGTTTTACCTGAGAGGGGTCAGAGCAATAGCGTTGTCTGTCACGGGGGAGACAAGGGAAGGTGTGCCCTGTACTTGAACCCCCCTTCTTTCCCTACCTACTTGCCTCAAACGGCCCTAGGCGGCCGCGGACAACCACGAAGACGTTCCCTATACTGGGTAAGTGCAGAGGGAGGGAAAGGGAACACAGGGAGAGACAAAACACAGACGGAACAAACACAATGATAGAGTAGTCAGCAAGCCGGGTCAAACACAGGAGATAGCGTAAATACCAGGGGTCAAGAGAAGAGAGGTCCAAGTCCAAGTCCAAAGTCAGAGTCCAAATAGCAAATCCAAAACACAAGGTCGCACAAGCACTGATCAAAAGTATAAACTAATCACAGGCATCTGAGTGAGGCAGTTGCCATCTTTAAATAGCCCACCCAGGATCATGTGATGTGGCCAGCATCACATGACCTGAGGCGGAGCAAGCTGACCAAACAATATGCAAAGTAGCCATGTGGTGTGATCAGCACCACATGGCTAAACCCAAACAGAGAATTAACTCATGAAGTGCTGGCTGACAAGACCAGCACTTCAATTCCCTATTGCTCGTCTCTAGGGGGGCGGAGAGGTCCGGCGATGTCGTGCAGAGGGAGCGCGACGCCGACCTCGCGTGACAGTACCCCCCCCTTCACGAGGGGCCACCGGACCCTTACCAGCGGGAGCAGGCTTATCGGGATGCTGCAGATGGAACTTTTGGATGAGCGAGTCTGCATGCATCCTGGTCAACGGTACCCAAGACCTGTCCT
Organism: Rhinella marina; assembly: GCA_900303285.1. Classification (NCBI taxonomy): domain Eukaryota; kingdom Metazoa; phylum Chordata; class Amphibia; order Anura; family Bufonidae; genus Rhinella; species Rhinella marina. The sequence goes on from ONZH01010645.1 coordinate 18,448, forward strand.
CAGGACCGAACCCCTTCCAATGTACGAGGTACTGGAAGGAATTCCGGACCCTTCTCACATCCACAATTCTGGCAATCTCATGCTCCATTTGTCCTGCTACCTCAACCGGAGGAGGAGACTGTTCCTCAGGACCAACGGGAGCAACATAACGTTTGAGCAAAGACACATGAAAAACATTATGAACACGAAGGGAGTCGGGTAAACATAACCTAAAAGAAACCGGATTGATCACCTTGGTGATCCTGTAAGGACCAATGAAGCGAGGTGCAAACTTGTAGGATGGTACCCTCATGTTGAGATTTTTAGTCGATAACCATACCTTATCCCCAACCTTAAAATTCACACCCTTAGAACGTTTTCTATCAGCCTTAGCTTTTTGAATTCCTTGGGCCTTTTCCAGGTTCGACTGAACCTGTGCCCAAACTGTGCACAGTTCTTGAGAAAAATCATTGACCTCTGGGACAACCGACGCAGATGGGGAACAGGAGCCAAAGCGTGGATGAAAACCCATATTGCAGAAAAACGGCGACATCCCAGAGGATGAATTAACACGATTATTAATTGCAAATTCAGCCAGAGACAGGAATCTGGCCCACACATGTTGGTTATCAGAAACATAACATCTGAGATATTGCTCAACGGATTGGTTAAGACGTTCAGTCTGACCGTTGGTCTCCGGATGAAAGGCTGATGAAAAGGACAAAGAGATACCAATCTTATTACAGAACGCCCTCCAGAACCTAGACACAAACTGTACTCCCCTATCAGAAACGATATTCTCAGGAACACCATGCAGTTTGACAATATTATCCATGAACACGGACGCCAAGACCTTTGCAGAGGGTAATTTACACAAAGGAATAAAATGACACATTTTGCTGAATCTGTCAACCACCACAAATATCACGGTTTTACCCTCAGAGCACGGCAAGTCTGTGATAAAGTCCATGGACAGATGTGACCAAGGTCTACTAGGTATGGGTAAAGGATGTAACTCACCCATAGGTCGTGTCTTGGTATTCTTGGACCTGGCACAAGTGTTACACGCAGTTACAAAAGCCTGAACATCTCTGGAGATCGACGGCCACCAATACTGCCTAGAGACCAACTCCTTGGTGGCATTGATGCCAGGATGTCCACACAAAACAGAATTATGGCACTCACCCAGCAGTTGCAATCGCAAATGAGCCGGCACAAACAATTTGTCATTGGGGGTACCAATGGGAGCAAGATGTTGTCCTGCCGAGATTTCAGAAGCGAGGTCAGATGAGGTAGCGGCCACGATGATATCAGCTGGCAGGATGGGCTCAGGAGGGACGTCAGGAGGCTGATACGCCTTGAAACTTCGGGATAAGGCATCGGCCTTAACGTTCTTGCTCCCGGGTCTGAAGGTAACACAAAAATCAAAACGAGTAAAGAATAAAGCCCACCTCGCCTGTCTAGGATTCAATCGCTTAGCCGATTCTAAAAACATTAAATTCTTATGATCCGTGAGGACCGTAATGCGGTGAACTGCCCCTTCTAAAAAATGACGCCATTCCTCAAATGCCCACTTGATTGCAAGTAACTCCCTATTACCAATGTCATAATTCCTCTCGGCAGGAGAGAACTTGCGGGAGAAGAAGGCGCATGGCATAAGATTAGTTAAGGTGGAAGACCCCTGGGACAGTACAGCCCCCACACCATCCTCAGACGCATCCACCTCAACTACAAAAGGCTTACTTTGATCAGGCTGGACCAACACAGGAGCATTAATAAAACACTGCTTTAACCTTTCAAAGGCCTCAATAGCTGCAGGGGGCCAATTGACCAGATCAGCCCCCTTGCGAGTCAAATCCGTAATGGGTTTGGCTACCACAGAAAAATTTTTGACAAATTTACGATAAAAATTAGCAAACCCCAGAAATCGCTGGAGCGCCTTCAAAGAGGAAGGTCGCACCCAATCCACAATGGCCTGTACTTTAACTGGGTCCATTTTGAAAGAAAAAGGGGTGAGAATGTATCCCAAAAAGGCCACTTCCTGAACACCAAAGGTACACTTTTCCCCTTTAACGAACAACTTGTTTTCACGCAACACCTCCAGCACTTGCCTGGTGTGAGATACGTGACTTTCCCAGTCTGCCGAAAAAATCAGGATGTCATCAATATAGACAATTACAAATTTCCCAATAAATGGTCTAAAAATGTCATTGACAAAGTTTTGGAAAATTGCCGGAGCATTACTTAACCCAAAAGGCATTACCAAGTACTCATAATGACCTTCCGGGGTATTAAAAGCAGTTTTCCATTCGTCCCCCTCACGAATCCTGATTAGGTTGTATGCCCCCTTCAAATCCAGCTTGGTGAACCAACAGGCCCCCTGGACCTGATTCAGCAAGTCAGGAATAAGGGGCAACGGGTATCTGTTTTTAACAGTGATTTTATTGAGCTCCCTGTAATCGATACAGGGCCTCAATCCTCCATCCTTTTTACCAACAAAGAAAAAACCTGCCCCCATGGGAGAAACTGAAGGCCGGATGTGACCCTTGGCCAGACTCTCCTTGAGATAATCCCTCATGGACTGACGTTCAGGAGTAGAGAGATTATAAATGCGACCTTTGGGATATTTGGATCCCTCAATAAGGTCGATGGCGCAATCATATTGCCGGTGAGGAGGGAGGAACTCAGTCTCGGACATGGAAAAAACGTCCGAAAAATCGCCGATATACTTGGGCAAGGAAAGAGACTCAGTGGTACCTCCAAACAGCAATACTGATTTACAACATTTGTCACAATTCATTCTCCATTTTTCCAATTCACCTACCGACCAGTTGATCACAGGGTTGTGGTCCTGTAACCATGGCAGACCTAAAACAAGGTCGGCAGGTAAATCCTTTAATACAAGGAAGGAACAAGTCTCGGTATGGGTAATTCCTACAGTTAATACAACCTCAGGAGTACAAAACTCCACTCTCCCATTATTCAATGGAGTGGAATCCAGTGCGATAATTTCAATCACCCTCCTTAAAGGAACTAGCGGAATCCCCACAGATTGTATAAAATCAAAATCAATAAAATTAAGGGCAGAACCAGAATCAACAAAAGCCTTACCGGACCCCCTGAGTTGGTTGTACGCAATGGAGATAGGTAATAATACTTTCCTCCTTACCACCGCTGGGGTTACCTTACTTCCGGCAGAAAGCTCTCTAGAGGGCAGAAGTCTCGGGCATTGCTGGAGCCAGTGGTTCGTCTCACCGCAGTAGAAACAGGTTCCATTCAAGCGTCTCTGATCTCTCAAAGTTCCTCCCCACTGTATGGACTCCTCCGGGACCCTGGTAGAAGGTGGACTCAGAAGAGGGGATTCAGGCAGGACGACACCCTGAGGAATATCTGAACGTTCCCTCCGTCTCTCCCTCACTCGACGATCCAGTTTAATGGCTAGTGTCATGGCCGCCTCTAGGGTGTCAGGAGTAGGGTAACTGACAAGTAAGTCCTTAAGATGGTCAGACAGCCCCACCCTAAACTGGCTTCTCAAAGCAGGGTCATTCCATCCAGAGGAAACACACCACTTTCTAAACTCAGCACAGTAATCCTCTACTGGACGGTTACCCTGCCGAATGTCTCTGAGCTGAGTCTCAGCTACAGAAGTCAAGTCAGGCTCCTCATATAATAGGCCTAAGGCCTGAAAAAATGCTTCCACAGACTGCAAGCTTGGGGAGTCAGGCGGTAAAGAAAAGGCCCATTCCTGCGGATCACCTTGCAGCAAGGAAATAATTATTCCTACCCGCTGCTGCTCGGCACCCGAGGAGTGAGGACGTAAGCGAAAATACAATTTTACGCTCTCCTTAAAGGAACGGAAAGTTTTCCGGTCCCCCAAAAACCGATCCGGCAATTTAACATGAGGTTCCACAATGGGGTTAGATGTGGAGGGAGCCGCTACTAGTGCAGGTTGTAGCTGCTCCTGATGTAGGAGCCTCTCGGCCAGGTCCTGGATCATCTGCGCCATACCCTGAACCTGGTCCGTGAGCACCCGCAATTGCTCCATATGATACGGCCTGTGATTCTGTCACGGGGGAGACAAGGGAAGGTGTGCCCTGTACTTGAACCCCCCTTCTTTCCCTACCTACTTGCCTCAAACGGCCCTAGGCGGCCGCGGACAACCACGAAGACGTTCCCTATACTGGGTAAGTGCAGAGGGAGGGAAAGGGAACACAGGGAGAGACAAAACACAGACGGAACAAACACAATGATAGAGTAGTCAGCAAGCCGGGTCAAACACAGGAGATAGCGTAAATACCAGGGGTCAAGAGAAGAGAGGTCCAAGTCCAAGTCCAAAGTCAGAGTCCAAATAGCAAATCCAAAACACAAGGTCGCACAAGCACTGATCAAAAGTATAAACTAATCACAGGCATCTGAGTGAGGCAGTTGCCATCTTTAAATAGCCCACCCAGGATCATGTGATGTGGCCAGCATCACATGACCTGAGGCGGAGCAAGCTGACCAAACAATATGCAAAGTAGCCATGTGGTGTGATCAGCACCACATGGCTAAACCCAAACAGAGAATTAACTCATGAAGTGCTGGCTGACAAGACCAGCACTTCAATTCCCTATTGCTCGTCTCTAGGGGGGCGGAGAGGTCCGGCGATGTCGTGCAGAGGGAGCGCGACGCCGACCTCGCGTGACAGTAACTGTATGGGTCTTGGTTAGTGTTGAGCAAATTAAACTCCACAATCCGAAAATTCGATTTGCATCAAAGCCAAATTTCCTTGTGCTTCATGGTAGTGAATTGATTTTCCCTGAATGGTAGTAATTTTTTTTAAATAAATCATACTTACCTCATCCATTTGAGCTTGATGAGCTATCCACCGCCATCTTGAGTGAAAATCTTGCAAGAAAATTCGGCCGACATGATAACATCATAATGAGTCGGCAAAATTTCACACTAAATATTTAATCAAAATGGTGATCAAATGGATGACTTAAGTATGATTTTTTGATGTTATATTGTAATATCAATGTTAGATGCCATGATCAGCTATCAACATGGCATCTGAAGGGTACAATGATGGGGGGGTGGCACAATCGAAGAAATTTGTAACGTAGCAAATTTGTTTTGCACATTTTTTGGTAAAATTTGGCGAATTAGTCAAATCAAATTTTTGAATACTTCACTCATCACTAGTCTTGGTGTTGTGTGGCCAAGAGCTACTCATACTGAAGCAGTGTTTAATATCACTGCAACAAGGTATTCCTAGGGATCAGGCAGTTATCACTCATCCAGCTGAGGTTTTAGGCTTCAATACAACCCACAAAGTTGAAGTCTACCTTATCTCCTGGGAGGAGACTTAGAGCCAGCTGCTACCTTTGCTGTATCACATGTTAATTTTAACAAATGAAGCATACAGTACCTCAACTTTCCTCAGTCTTAATGGCCACAAGGAAATCTCACTGGCAGTCTGGAAGTAAAATAGTGTGTTCACAATTTTTTTCAAGATTTTGAGTTATTATAGTAGTTCCTTTTTCAGACATTTTGAATTTCTCTTGGATATGTAAAGTACAACATAAAAGTTATCTAGATGGTCGAAGGAACTATTAAGTCATATGAGAGGGTTACTAATGTCACACTGTTGCAAGTTTCTATGATATTACACATAAAGCCTTTATAATGCATTTATCATAATCTGCTGTCAATAAATACATTTAGGATTATATTTCAGGACAGAAAAGACAAATCTTTCATATGGATGATTAAATAAGAAATACAGTATATCTATAATAATTTAACAAATGTTATAAATATCATATTCCAAACTTACTGATATCTTCATAAAAAGAAAACCATGCTCACATCACTTGTTCCGAAGCATCTGGGTTTCATGCAGTTCTTTCTAATCTGATAAATTTCAACACAAAAAAATGATCACACAGTCCCTGGCTCTAGTTTATCACCAATGAAGCCAGTGATTGGCTGTGTTCACATTTTCTCTGTTGAGAGGGAACAGGAAGTAGAGAACAATGTCCTGAGAACTGTCAGAATCAAGACAGCGGGGAATAAGTGAGATTGACAGTTTTGACATAAGTGACAATTTTAGCATTATTTTACAACATTTGAACTTTTTTAGTAAACATATCTGCGGAACCTCCGCTTGAATTGTAAAAATCTTACCAGTAACATTTGTAAATTTTCCTTCTGAGCATGGGGTGCAGTCATAGCAGCAGATGTGAAATCCTTCCCGGAGAATTTTTCTTGTTCCTGGTGGACACCGTTCATTACACCGACCTGTCGGCATCTAATGATGGAAATAATTTATACTGCAAAAGGTTGGAATAAGTAAGACATGTCTTTGTCTTAGAACAGATCCAATTTTGACAAAGTACTACAAAAGCATGACATACTGTGTCTTTTACAAAGGTTTTATTTACAAACCATATTCATCAAAGAAAATCCACAGTATAGTATATCGGTTTATATCACTTTTCATTCTTTAGAAACCAAATGGAAGACTAAAAATTGCATGAAAACCCACTGATTCATATATCACACATTCTGTGGAGGCGGTGAGTAAACCTGAGTGCCCTCCAAACATGGTAGCCCTGGGACTCTGTACTGTGTGAATGGGGGTTGTTAAAGAAATTTAGTTGATGAAAAAAATTGTGCTAGGGTTGTATTTCGTTATCAGGTGGTCTCCATCTTCTTATATCCATATCTCTTATATCTTATAATCTCTAATCTTCATTAGATGTCATGTATGCTTAAAAATAAAAATGACTTTTATTGAGAAAAAGATCATGCTATGCACATGCCATGATGAGGATGGTATGGTTTGGGTGGCTGCTGATGTGGAACATGCTAAGAGGTTAAGGGAAATTTATAGAGCCGCTAATTCTAAAAAAAAATTGTCCATTGATTAGACTGATTTGCTGTGTTGATTGAACCCAATTAACTGATTTAGTTAAGTAAAATGATAGGTTGACAGTTGATGCTCTCTTTGTAAAAGAATACTACATTTAAGATAAAAGATATTATCATCATCACCTGACTGTAATAAAAACCTGTATACTGAATGTGAATCATGGAGAATCTACAAGAGAGGAATATACATATACACATCAATGCAACCTGCGAATACTGTAAACGAGTTAGAGTGAGGTAGCAGGCAAAGCACAAATAAAATTTAGGGTGACCCTGTATGGCGGTGACAACAGAGTGACCGAGTTAGAGTGAGGTAGCAGGCGAAACACCAAAAACACCGCTGAACTATGAGATTGAACACGTGGGCCAGGCATGGTGAGTTGCAGAGCCACCAACAGGTTACGCCCGTTGTCACACACAACCATGCCTGGTTTGAGGTTCAGTGGTGCCAACGGTCTGCGCCGTGATGCCCTGTAATAGCTCTTGGGCGATGTGCTTTTTGTCACCTAAGCTCAGCAGTTTGAGCACCGCCTGCTGGCGCTTACCCACGGCACTGCTGCGCCTAGAGCTACCGACTGAAGGCGCCGTGCTCACGGATGGTAACTGAGAGGAGGAGGAGGAGGAGGGGTTGGAGGTAGAGGCATAATAAGTCTGAGAAACCATGACCGAGGTAGGCCCTGCAATCCTCGGTGTGGGCAGTACATGAGCGGCCCCAGGGTCAGACTCGTTCAGAGTGTCCGAGTTACACTGCGGTAGCAGGTGAAGCACATAAAAATTTAGCGTGGCCCTGTATGGCTGTGACTACAGAGTGACCGAGTTACATTGCGGGAGCAGGCAAAGCACATTAAAATTTAGCGTGGCCCTGTATGTGGACGTTGAGGGCTTGTGCATTTGGGTGGGTGGAACTTTATTTCCGCTCCAATGTCTGATCTAATGACAGCTGAACACTTCTGAGGGACACATTGGTGGACAGTGTGGAGGATTGTGGAGGCGAAGGGGTAGTTTTCGGGCGGAAGGCGCTCGTGCCGGGGTCCTGGGCGGGGGGGTTGACTCGTAGAGGCAGCAAGTGACACAGGGGAAGGAGCAGTGGTGTGACCCGCAGGAGGTGAACGGACTTGGATCCATTGAGTCGGGTGTTTAGCACTCATATGCCTGCGCATGCTGGTGGTGGTTAGGCTGGTAGTGGTGGCACCCCTGCTGGGTTCAAAATTTTTTGTATATAACTGTATTATATATCAATTAGAGAGAAACAAAGGATTGTGCCGACTGGGCCTGGCATAGAGCTACCCAGAAATTTGTCCCACAGTGACCTTTTTCAAATATATTTGTATAACTGAGCAGTAAAACTTATTTTCTAATGTGACGTGTAGTATATAGCAATTAGAGAGAAACAAAGGATTGTGCAGACTCGGCCTGGTATAGTTCAACCCAGAAAATTATTCCATTGAACTGTAGTATATATGACTGAGAGGAAAAATGTAGTCTTTAGACGGCGGCTATTGCACTGCAAACCACTCATTTTTTCACTGCACTGTAGGATATATAAAAAAACGTAATCCCTAGACTGACGCTACTGTACAGTACACTACATAATTGTTCACTGGACTGTAGTGTATAGAAATGAGAGAAAAACATATTCCCTAGACTGACGCTACTGTACAGTACACTACATAATTGTTCACTGGACTGTAGTGTATAGAAATGAGAGAAAAAACGTATTCCCTACACTGCACTACAGATCCCAGCAAGCCAAGGTACAGCAGCAGCAGAAAAAATGAGTACTGAGAGGACTTTGGGCAATTTCTTTTGGGTCTGTGTGGACCACGTGCTGTCGCTTCTTACACCAGTCACTGTGTACAGTGTGCAGCCAAGATGGCGGTAGCTGCACTACAAGTCCTAGCCAGGAGGAGACAAAAAAAAAAAGGTGTAGCCCTTAGAAGGGCTGTTGGGTTCTTTGTGGGTGATTCCTGCCTAACCAACATCTAAATTGAGGCCCTAACACTCTCCCTGACAGACAGCAGTTCTATCCCTAATCTCATGCAGATGGCGTATGACGCGAGCAGCGCGGTACCAGATTCTTACATTCCCAGGTCATCTGATCTGGCCAGCCAATCCCTGCTATTGACTTGTAGGGGCCCCACGTGATGCTAGGAGGTACCAAAGACTCTCCTGCATGTTGATTGGCTAAAAAAAGGTGCCTAACATGCAGGAAGAGGAAGTTGCCATTTCCTCGAGGATCGCGATATGCTCGTCCGAGTATCGAGCATATGCGAATACCCTAATACTCGAACGAGCACCAAACTCGGACGAGCATGTTCACTAATCTCTATTTAGAACGCTATTACTTATCTAGGCCATTCTGAGATTGTTTTCTCGTGACACATTGTACTTCATGACAGTCATAAATTTGAGTCAATATATTTCACCCTTATTTATGAAAAAATCCCAAATTTACCAAAAATGTTGAAAAATTAGCAAATTTCCAAATGTCAATTTTTCTACTTTTAAAATACATAGTAATACCTCCAAAAATAGTTATTACTTAACATTCCGCATAAGTCTACTTTATGTTGGCATCATTTTGTAAATGTAATTTTATTTTTTTAGGAAGTTTAGGGCTTAGAAGTTTAGAACCAATTTTTCACATTTTCAACAAAATTTCTCAAACCATATTTTTGAGCACCAATTCAGTTCTAAAGTGATTTTGTGAGGCTTACCTAATGGAAACCCCCCATATAAATGACCCCATTTTAGAAACTACACCCCTCAAGTTATGAAAAACTGATGTTACAAGCTTTATCAACCCTTGAGTTGTTCCACAAGAATTAAAGGAAAATGGAGGTGAAATTTCAAAATTTCACTTTTTTTGGTAGATTATTCATGTTAATAATTTTTTTTCTTGCAACACAGCAAAGGTTAACAGCAAACTAAACCTCAAAATACATTGCTCTGATACTGCAGTTTACAGAAATACCCCATATGTGGTGGTAAACGTCTCTAGGGGTTTGTGGCAGTGGTCAGAAGGAAAGGATTTTGGGGGCAGATTTTGCTAGAATAGTTTTTGGCACCATTTTGTAATTGAGAGACCCTTACGTACCCCAACAGTGGAAACCCTCAAAGAGTGAACCCATTTTGGAAACTACACCCTTCAACGAATATATTAAGGGGGGTACTGGCCACTTTGACCCCCTAAGCGTTTCACGGAATTTGGAAACACTTGGCTGTGAAAATGAAAAGTTTCATTTCTTCCAATAAAATGTTGCTTTAGCACCATATTTTTCATTTTCACAAGGGTAACAGGAGAAAAGCACCCCATAATTTGTGATAACCCATTTTCTACTGAATATGGCAACACCCCATATGTGGTGGTAAACTGCTGTGGGGGCACATGGCAGGACTCAGAACAGAAGGAGCGCCATATGGATTTTACAACACACATTTTGATGGATCGGTTTGCGGGAGCCATTGATTTTTATTTTTTTGAGTTATTGTCTAATTGGGGGCTCATTTTTTGTGGAACGAGATGACGGTTTGATTGGTACCATTTTGGGGTAAATACGCCTTTTTGATTTACATTACACTTTTTGTGAGGCAAGGTGAAAAAAATGGCTGTTATGGCATAGTTTTTTTTAAATTTTTTTTACAGCATTCACCTAGGGGGCCATCTAATGTAATATTTTTATAGAGCAGGTTGTTACGGAAGTGACGATACCCAATATATCTAACTTTTTTATTTTTGGAAAGTTTTACACATTAGATTTATTTTTGAACAGAATAAAATCTTTTTTTTGTGTTGCCATTTTTAGAGAGCCATATTTTTTTTATTTTTTGGGCGATTGTCTCAGGTAGGGTATCATTTTTGCGGGACAAGATGACGGTTTGATTGGTACCACTTTGGGATAAATACGCCTTTTTGATCGCCTGCTATTACACTTTTTGTGAGTCAAGAGGGAAAAAAATGGTTGTTTTGGCATAGTTTTAATTTTGTATTTTTTGCAGCATTCGCCTGGGGGGCCATCTCATGTAATATTTTTATAGAGTAGGTTGTTATGGACGTGGCGATACCCAATATGTCTAACTTTTTTATTTTTGGAAAGTTTTACACATTAGATTTATTTTTGAACAGAATAAAATCTTTTTTTTGTGTTGCCATTTTCAGAGAGCCATATTTTTTTATTTTTCGGGCAATTGTCAATTGTGTAAGGGAAGGTGACCAAAAAATGTCTGTTTTGGCACTTTTTTTTTTTTTTACTGCATTCACCTGGCGGGGTGGATGATGTGATATTTTTAAAGAGCCGGTCGATACGGACGTGGCGATACCTAATATGTTTATCTTTGTTTTTTTACCTTTTTTTTTACAATTTTTTTTTAACTTTTTTTGGGAAAATGGCGTTTTTTTTTTTACTGGAAACTTTTCTTATTATTTTTAGGAAACTTTATTTTTTTTAACTTTTTTTTTCCACTTTATTTAACTTTTGGGGGTCTGATCCCCTTTACAATGCATTACAATTAGAGATGAGCGAGCAATAAAATGCTCAGGTGCTCGTTATTCGAGTCGAACTTTTCCCGATGTTCGGGTGCTCGTTTCGAATAACGAACCCCATTGAAGTCAATGGGAGACTCGAGCATTTTTGCAGGGGACCAAGGTTCTGCCTAGGGAAGGCTGGGTGAAAACCTGGAAACACCACGGAAATGGACAGGAAACAGCAGCGGCAGCATGCATGGATGCCTCTGAGGCTGCCTAATCCCACCATTAGCCCAAATTCTCAGGCAACAGCCTGGTGGTTACCCTCGTGCAATTGTGCTCACCCAGACCAAGAAAGGCGAGGCACATGCCTATCACATGTTAGGGAAGCACCCAACTAGGTGCAAACTGCAGGTGACACCACTGCTCATGCTGGCACTGCAGCTGACATCAAGTTTAGTATCAGTTCTGGCAATGATAAAGGGGAAGGTGAATCCACTGCGGAAGAAAAGTGTCATCCTCCTACAATTCTACACTTGCTCTCAATTGAAAAGGGGATGTTCTCGCCGTGGCCTTCCTCATAGTGGCCGCTTCTGCGGACGACAGAGGTGGTGTACCTACTGACAGCCTGACCGAACACGATGGCAGACGGGGAGACACTCCCTCATGTAAAATTGTTTAGAAGTGTCTGCGGTTGACCCTCCTGTAAAATATTTTTTTTGTTTTCCCTGTTATTAGTTAATGTACAACCCATGGCTGGCATGGTGGGAATATATAGGGAAGCGCCCAACTAGGTGCAACGAAGGTCCATCACCCATGC